>JAVLSZ010000089.1:990000-1007500 GCA_032313775.1 Urocyon cinereoargenteus
AACCCGAACCCGAACCCTAACCCTAACCCGAACTCGAACCCGAACCCTAACCCTAACCCGAACCCGAACCCGAACCCTAAGCCTAACCCTAACCCTAACCCCAACCCTAACCCGAACCCTATCCCTAACCCTAACCCGAAACCTAACCCAAACCCGAACCCTAACCCTAACCCGAACCCTAACCCGAACCCTAACCCGAACCCTATCCCTAACCCTAACCCGAAACCTAACCCAAACCCGAACCCTAACCCGAACCCGAACCCTAACCCTAACCCGAACTCGAACCCGAAACCTAACCCTAACCCTAACCCTAACCCGAACCCTAACCCGAAACCTAACTCTAACCCGAACCCTAAACTGAACCCTAACCCGAACTCTAACCCTAACCCTAACCCTAACCCTAACCCTAACCTGAACACTAACCCTAACCCTAACCCTAAATCTAACCCTAACCCGAACCCTAACCCTAACCCTAACCCAAACCCTAACCCTAACCCTAACGCTAACCCTAACCCCTAACCCTAACCCGAAACCTAAACCTAACCCGAACCGAAACCCTAAACCTAACCCGAACCCTAACCCTAACCCTAACCCTAAACCTAACTAGAACCCTAAACCGAACCCTAACCCTAACCCTAACCCTCACCCGTACCCTAACCCGAACTCTAACTCGGCCCTAACCCTAACCCCTAACCCTAACCCAAAACCTAACCCTAACCCGAACCCGTACACGAACCCTAACCCTAACCCTAACCCAAACCCTAACCATAACCCAAACAATAACCCTAACCCTAACCCTAACCCTAACCCTAACCCGAACCCGAACCCTAACCCTAACCCTAACCCGAACCCTAACCCGGACCCTAACCCTAACCCTAACCTGAACACTAACCCCTAAACCTAACCCGAACCCGAACCCTAACCCGTACCCTAACCCTAACCCGAACCCTAACCCTAACCCTAACCCGAACCCTAACCCGAACCCAAAACCGAAACCTAACCCTAACCCTAACCCTAACCCTAACCCCAACCCTAAACCTAACACTAAACCTAACGCTAACCCGAACCCGAACCCTAACACTAACACGAACCCTAACCCTAAACCGAAACCTAACCCTACCCGAAACCTAACCCAAACCTCAACCCGAACCCGAACCCGAACCCTAACCCTAACCCTAACCCAAACCCTAACCCTAACCCTAACCCTAACCCTAACCCGAACCATAACCCTAACCCTAAACCGAACCCTAAACCTAACCCGAACCCTAACCCTAACCCGAACCCGAACCCTAACCCTAACCCGAACCCTAACCCTAACCCTAACCATAAGCCGAACCCTATCCCAAACCCGAACCCTAACCCGAACCCGAAACCTAAACATAACCCGACCCCGAACCCTAACCCTAACCCGAACGCTAACCCTAACCCTAACCCTAACACTAAACCGAAACCTAACCCTAAACCGAAACCTAACCCTAACCCGAACCTGAACCCTAACCCTAACCCGAAACCTAATAATAACCCTAACACTAACCCGAACCCTAAACCTAACACTAACCCTAACCCGAACCCTAACACGAACCCTAACCCTAACCCTAACCCGAACCCTAAACCTAACCCTAACCCTAACACGAACCCTAACCCTAAACCTAACCCTAACCCGAACCCTAACCCTAAGCCTAACCCGAACACTAACCCTAACCCTAACTCTAACCCTAACCGTAACCCTAACCCCTAACCCTAACCCTAACCCGAACCCTAAACTTAACCCTAACCCTAATCCTAACCCGAACCCGAACCCTAACCGTAACCCGAACCCGAACCCTAACCCTAACCTAAACCGAACCCTAACCCTAACCCGAACCCTAACCCTAACCCGAAACCTAACCCGAACCCTAACCCGAACTCGAACCCTAACCCTAAACCTAAACCGAAACCTAACCCGAACCCTAACCCTAACCCTAACCCGAACCCTAACCCTAACCCTAAACCGAACCCTAACCCTAACCCAAAACCTAACCCTAACCCGAACCCGAACCCTAAACCGAACCCGAACCCTAAACCTAACCCTAACACTAACCCTAACCCGAACCCTAACCCTAACCCTAAACCTAACGCCAACCCTAACCCGAACCCTAACCCGAACCCTAACCCGAACCCTAACCCTAACCCTAACCCTAACCCTAACCCTAAACCGAACCGTAACCCTAACCCTAACCCGAACCCTAACCCGGACCCTAACCCTAACCCTAACCTGAACACTAACCCCTAAACCTAACCCGAACCCGAACCCTAACCCGTACCCTAACCCTAACCCGAACCCTAACCCTAACCCTAACCTTAACCCTAACCCGAACCCTAACCCTAAACCGAACCCGAACCCTAACCCTAACCCGAAACCTAAACCGAACCCAACCCTAACCCGAACCCTAACCCTAACCCGAAACCTAACCCTAACCCTAAACCTAACCTGAAACCTAAACCTAACCCGAACCCTAACCCTAAACCTAACCCGAACCCTAACCCGAACTCTAACCCTAACCCTAACCCGAACCCTAACCCTAAACCGAACCCTAACCCTAACCTTAACCCGAACCCTAACCCTAACACTAACCCAAACCCTAACCATAACCCAAACAATAACCCTAACCCTAACCCTAACCCTAACCCGAACCCTAACCCTAACCCTAACCCGAACACTAACCCGGACCCTAACCCTAACCCTAACCTGAACACTAACCCCTAACCCTAACCCGAACCCGAACCCTAACCCGTACCCTAACCCTAACCTTAACCCGAACCCTAACCCTAACCCTAACCCTAACCCGAACCCTAACCCTAACCCTAAATCTAACCCTAAACCTAACCCTAAACCGAACCCTAACCCTAACCCGAACCCTAACCCGAAACCTAACCCTAACCCTAACCCGAACCCTACCCTAACCCGAACCCTAACCCGAACCCGAACCCTAACCCTAACCCTAACCCTAACCCGAACCTTAACCCGAACCCTAACCCTAACACGAACCCTAACCATAACCCTAACCCTAACCCGAACACTAACCGTAACCCGATCCCTAAGCCTAACCCTAACCCTAACCTTAACCCGAACCCTAACCCTAACCCTAACCTAACCCTAATCCGAACCCTAACCCTAACCCGAACCCGAACACTAACCCCTAACCCTAACCCGAAAACGAACCCTAAACCTAAACCTAACCCTAACCCGAACCCAAACCCTAAATATAACCCGAAGCCTAAACCTAACCCTAACCCGAACCCGAACCCTAACCCGAACCCTAACCCTAACCTTAACCCGAACCCAAACCCTAACACGAACCCTAACCCTAACCCGAACCAGAACCCTAACCCTAACCCTAAACCTAACCCGCACCCTAAACCTAACCCGAACCCGAACACTAACCCTAACCGTAACCCTAAACCTAACCCTAACCCGAACCCTAACCCTAACCCAAAACCTAAACCTAACCCTAACCCTAACCCTAACCCTAAACCCAACCCTAAACCTAACACTAAACCTAACGCTAACCCGAACCCGAACCCTAACCCTAACACGAACCCTAACCCTAAACCGAAACCTAACCCTACCCGAAACCTAACCCAAACTTCAACCCGAACCCGAACCCGAACCCTAACCCTAACCCTAACCCAAACCCTAACCCTAACCCTAACCCTAACCCTAACCCGAAACCTAACCCTAACACTAAACCGAACCCTAACCATAACACGAACCCTAACCCTAACCCGAACCTGAACCCGAACCCTAACCCTAACCCGAACCCTAACCCTAACCCTAACCATAAGCCGAACCCTATCCCAAACCCGAACCCTAACCCGAACCCGAACCCTAAACATAACCCGACCCCGAACCCTAATCCTAACCCGAACGCTAACCCTAACCCGAACCCTAACCCTAACACTAAACCGAAACCTAACCCTAAACCGAACCCTAACCCTAACCCGAACCCGAACCCTAACCCTAACCCGAAACCTAACAATAACCCTAACACTAACCCGAACCCTAACCCTAACCCTAACCCTAACCCGAACCCTAACACAAACCCTAAACCTAACCCTAACCCGAACCCTAAACCTAACCCTAACCCTAACCCGAACCCTAACCCTAAACCTAACCCTAACCCGAACCCTAACCCTAAGCCTAACCCGAACACTAACCCTAACCCTAACTCTAACCCTAACCGTAACCCTAACCCCTAACCCTAACCCTAACCCGAACCCTAAACTTAACCCTAACCCTAATCCTAAACCGAACCCGAACCCTAACCGTAACCCGAACCCGAACCCTAACCCTAACCTAAACCGAACCCTAACCCTAACCCGAACCCTAACCCTAACCCGAAACCTAACCCGAACCCTAACCCGAACTCGAACCCTAACCCTAACCCTAAACCGAAACCTAACCCGAACCCTAACCCGAACCCTAACCCGAACCCTAACCCTAACCCTAAACCGAACCCTAACCCTAACCCAAAACCTAACCCTAACCCGAACCCGAACCCTAAACCGAACCCGAACCCTAAACCTAACCCTAACACTAATCCTAACCCGAACCCTAACCCTAACCCTAACCCTAACCCCAACCCTAACCCGAACCCTAACCCGAACCCTAACCCGAACCCTAACCCCTAACCCTAACCCGAACCCGAACCCTAACCCGAACCCGAACCCTAAACCTAACCCGAACCCGAACCGTAACCTTACCCGAACCTGAACCCTAACCCTAACCCTAATCCGAACCCTAACTCTAACCGTAACACTAACCCTAAACCGAACCCTAACCCTAACCCTAACCCGAACCCTAACCCGAAACCTAACTCTAACCCGAACCCTAAACCGAACCCTAACCCGAACCCTAACCCTAAACCTAACCCTAACCCTACCCCGAACCCTAACCCTAAGACTAACCCTAACCCTAACCTGAACCCGAAACCTAACCCTAACCCTAACCCTAACCCTAACCCTAACCCTAACCCCTAACACTACCCCGAACCCTAAAACTAACCCGAACCCTAACCCAACCCCTAACCCGAACCCTAACCCTAACCCTGACACCAACCCTAAACCTAACCCTAACTCGAACCCTAACTCGAACCCTAACCCTAACCCTAACCCTATCCCGAACCCTAACCCGAACTCTAACTCGACCCTAACCTTAAACCCTAACCCTAACCCTAACCCGAAACCTAACCCTAACCCGAACCCGTACCCAAACACGAACCCTAACCCGAACCCGAACACTAACCCGAACCCTAACCCGAACCCTAACCAGAACCCTAACCCTAACCCTAACCCGAACCCTAACCCTAATCTAAACTCTAACCCAAACCCTAACCCGAACTCTAACTCGAACCCAAACCCTAACCCGAACCCTAACCCGAACCATAAACCTAACCCTAAACCTAACCCGAACCCGAACCCTAAACCTAACCCTAACCCGAACCCTAACCCTAACCCGAAACCTCACCCTAACCCTAACCCCGAACCCGAAACCTAACCCTAACCCTAACCCGAACACTAAACCTAACCCCTAACCCTAACCCTAACCCTAACCCTAACCCTAACCTTAACCCGAACACGAACCCTAACCCTAACCCTAACCCGAACCCTAACCCTAACCCTAACCCGAACCATAACCCTAAACCGAACCCTAACCCTAACCCGAAACCTAAACCTAACCCTAACCCGAACCCGAACCCGAACCCTAACCCTAACCCTAACCCGAACCCTAACCCTAACCCTAAACCGAACCCGAACCCTAACCCGAAACCTAACCCTAAACCGAACCCGAACCCGAACCCTAACACTAACCCGAAACCTAATCCGAAACTGAACCCTAACCCTAAACCGAACCCGAACCCTAACCCTAACCCTAAACCTAACCCTATCCCGAACCCTAACCATAACCCGAACCCGAACCCTAACCCTAACCCGAAACCTAAACCGAACCCACCCTAACCCGAACCCTAACCCAAACCCGAAACTAACCCTAACCCTAAACCTAACCCGAAACCTAAACCTAAACCTAACCCGAACCCTAACCCTAAACCTAACCCGAACCCTAAACCGAACCCTAAACCTAACCCTAACCCGAACCCTAACCCTAACCCGAACCCTAACCATAACCCTAACCCGAACCCTAAACCTAACCCTAACCCAAACACTAACCGTAAGCCGAATAACCCTAACCCTAACCCTAACCCTAACCCGAACCCTAACCCTAACCCTAACCCGAACCCGAACCCGAACCGTAACCCTAACCCTAACCTGAACACTAAACCCTAACCCTAACCCGAACCCGAAACCTAATCCGAACCCAAACCCTAACCCTAACCCGAACACTAACCCTAACCCTAACCCTAACCCGAACCCTAAAACTAACCCTAACCCTAACCCTAAACCTAACCCTAAACCGAACCCTAACCCTAACCCGATCCCTAACCCGATACCTAACCCTAACCCTAACACTAACCCGAACCCTAACCCTAACCCGAACCCTAACCCAAACCCGAACCCTAACCCTAAACCTAACCCTAACCCTAACCCTAACACGAACCCTAACCCTAACCCTAAACCGAACCCTAACCCTAACCCGAACCCTAACCCGGAGTCTAACTCGACCCTAACCCTAACCCCTAACCCTTACCCTAACCTGAAACCTAACCCTAACCCGAACCCGTACCCGAACCCGAACCCTAACCCGAACCCGAATCCTAACCCGAACCCTAACCCGAACCCTAACACGAACCCTAACCCGAACCCTAACCATAAGCCTAACGCGAACCCTAACCCTAATCCTAACTCTAACCCAAACCCTAACCCGAACCCTAACTCGAACCCAAACCCTAACCCGAACCCTACCCGAACACTAACCCTAACCCTAAACCTAACCCGAACCCGAAACCTAACCCTAACCCTAACCCGAACCCTAACCCTAACCCGAACCCTCACCCTAACACTAACCCCGAACCCGAACACTAACCCTAACCCTAACACGAACCCTAACCCGAACCCTAAACCGAACCCCAACCCTAACCCTAACCCTAACGCGAACCCTAACCCTAACCCTAACCCTAACACTAACCCTAACCCGAAATCTAACCCTAACCCTAACCCGAACCCTAACCCTAACCCTCACCCTAACCCTAACCTTAACACGAACCCTAACCCTAACCCCTAACCCTAACCCTAACCCTAACCCGAACCCTAACCCTAAACCTAACCCTAACCCTACCCCTAACCTGAACCCGAACCCTAACCCTAACCCGCACCCGAACCCGAACACGAACCCTAACCCTAACACGAATCCTAACCCTAACCCGAACCCTAACCCTAACACTAACCCGAAACCTAACCCTAACCCGAACCCTAACCCTAACGCGAACCCTAACCCTAACCCGAAACCGAACCCGAACCCTAACCCTAACCCGAACCCTATCCCTAACCCTAACCCGAACCCTAACCCAAACCCGAACCCTAACCCGAAACCGAACCCTAACCCTAACCCGAACCCGAACCCTAACCCTAACCCTAACCCTAACCCGAACCCTAACCCTAAACCTAACCCTAACCCCAACCCTAACCCGAAACCTAACCCGGACCCTAAACCGAACCCTAACCCCTAACCCTAACCCGAACCCGAAACCTAACCCGAACTCGAACCCGAACTCTAAGCCTAACCCTAACCCTAACCCCAACCCTAACCCGAACCCTAACACGAACCCTAACCCAAACACTATCCCTAACCCTAACCCGAAACCTAACCCAAACCCGAACCCTAACCCGAACCCGAACCCTAACCCTAACCCGAACTCGAACCCGAAACCTAACCCTAACCCTAACCCTAACCCGAACCCTAACCCAACACCTAACTCTAACCCGAACCATAAACTGAAGCCTAACCCGAAGCCTAACCCTAACCCTAACCCTAAACCTAACCCTAACCTGAACACTAACCCTAACCCTAACCCTAAACCTAACCCTAACCCGAACCCTAACCCTAACCCTAACCCAAACCCTAACCCTAACCCTAACGCTAACCCTAACACCTAACCCTAACCCGAAACCTAAACCTAACCCGAACCGTAACCCTAACCCTAACCCAAACCCTAACCCTAACCCTAACCCTAAACCTAACTAGAACCCTAACCCGAACCCTAACCCTAACTCTAACCCTCACCCGTACCCTAACCCGAACTCTAACTCGGCCCTAAACCTAACCCCTAACCCTAAGCTAAACCTAAACCTAACCCGAACCCGTACACGAACACTAACCCTAACCCTAACCCAAACCCTAACCGTAACCCAAACAATAACCCTAACCCTAACCCTAACCCTAACCCGAACCCTAACCCTAACCCTAACCCGAACCCTAACACGGACCCTAACCCTAACCCTAACCTGAACACTAACCCCTAACCCGAACCCGAACCCGAACCATAACCCGTACCCTAACCCTAACCCGAACCCTAACCCTAACCCTAACCCTAACCCTAACGCGAACCCTAACCCTAAACCGAACCCGAACCCTAACCCTAACCCGAAACCTAAACCGAACCCAACCCTAACCCGAACCCTAACCCTAACCCGAAACCTAACCCTAACCCTAAACCTAACCTGAAACCTAAACCTAACCCGAACCCTAACCCTAAACCTAACCCGAACCCAAACCCGAACTCTAACCCTAACCCTACCCCGAACCCTAACCCTAACCCGAACCCTAACCCTAACCTTAACCCGAACCCTAACCCTAACCCTAACCCAAAGCCTAACCGTAACCCAAACAATAACCCTAACCCTAACCCTAACCCGAACCCTAACCCTAACCCTAACCCGAACACTAAACCGGACCCTAACCCTAACCCTAACCTGAACACTAACCCCTAACCCTAACCCGAACCCGAACCCTAACCCGTACCCTAACCCTAACCCTAACCCGAACCCTAATCCTAACCCTAACCCTAACCCTAACCCTAACCCGAACCCTAACCCTAACCCTAACTCTAACGCTAAACCTAACCCTAAACCGAACCCTAACCCTAACCCGAACCCTAACCCGAAACCTAACCCTAACCCTAACCCTAACCTGAACCCTACCCTAACCCGAACCCTAACCCGAACCCGAACCCTAACCCTAACCCTAACCCTAACCCGAAACTTAACCCGAACCCTAACCCTAACACGAAACCTAACCATAACCCTAACCCTAACCCGAACACTAACCGTAACCCGATCCCTAAGCCTAACCCTAACCCTAACCTTAACCCGAACTCTAAACCTAACCCTAACCTAACCCTAATCCGAAACCTAACCCTAACCCTAACCCTAACCAGAACACTAATCCGGACCCTAACCCTAACCTGAACACTAACCCCTAACCCTAACCCGAAACCGAACCCTAACCCGTACCCTAACCCTAACCCTAACCCTAACCCGAACCCTAACCCTAACCCTAACCCTAACCCGAACCCTAACCCTAACCCTAAATCTAACCCTAAACCTAACCCTAAACCGAACCCTAACCCTAACCCGAACCCTAACCCGAAACCTAACCCTAACCCTAACCCTAACCCGAACCCTAACCCTAACCCGAACCCTAACCCTAACCCTAACCCTAACCCGAACATTAACCCGAACCCTAACCCTAACACGAACCCTAACCATAACCCTAACCCTAACCCGAACACTAACCGTAACCCGATCCCTAAGCCTAACCCTAACCCTAACCCTAACCCGAACCCTAACCCCTACCCTAACCTAACCCTAATCCGAACCCTAAACCTAACCCTAACCCTAACAATAACACTAACCCCTAACCCTAACCCGAAACCTAACCCTAACCCTAACCCGAACCCGATCCCTAACCCCTAACCCTAACCCGAACCCGAACCCTAAACCTAACCCTAACCCTAACCCGAACCCGAACCCTAACCCTAACCCGAACCCGAACCCTAACCCGAACCCTAACCCTAACCTTAACCCGAAACCAAACCCTAACACGAACCCTAACCCTAACCCGAACCCGAACCCTAACCCTAACCCTAAACCTAACCCGCACCCTAAACCTAACACGAACCCGAACACTAACCCTAACCGTAACCCTGAACCTAACCCTAACCCGAACCCTAACCCTAACCCAAAACCGAAACCTAACCCTAACCCTAACCCTAAACCTAACCCCAACCCTAAACCTAACACTACCCCTAACGCTAACCCGAACCCTAACCTAACCCTAACCCTAAACCTAAACCTAACCCTAACCCGAACCCGAACCCTAACACTAACCCGAACCCGAACCCTAACCCGAACCCTAACCCTAAACCGAAACCTAACCCTACCCGAAACCTAAACCTAACCTAAACCCGAACCCGAACCCGAAACCTAACCCTAACCCTAACCCGAACCCTAACCCTAACCCGAACCCTAACCCTAACCCTAACCTGAAACCTAACCCTAAACCTAAACCGAACCCTAACCCTAACCCGAACCCTAACACTAACCCGAACCCGAACCAGAACCCTAACCCTAACCCGAACCCTAACCCTAACCCTAACCCTAAGCCGAACCCTAACCCAAACCCGAACCCTAACCCGAACCCGAAACCTAAACATAACCCGACCCCGAACCCTAACCCTAACCCGAACCCTAACCCTAACCCGAACCCTAAACCTAACACTAATCCGAAACCTAACCCTAACCCGAACCCTAACCCTAACCCGAATCCGAACCCTAACCGTAACCCGAAACCTAACAATAACCCTAACCCTAACCCGAACCCTAACCCTAACCCTAACCCTAACCCGAACCCTAACACGAACCCTAAACCTAACCCTAACCCGAACCCGAAACCTAACCCTAACCCTAACCCGAACCCTAACCCTAAACCTAACCCTAACCCGGACCCTACCCTAACCCAAACCCGAACCCTAACCCTAACCCTAACCCTAACCCTAACCCTAACCGTAACCCTAACCCCTAACCCTAACCCTAACCCTAACCCGAACCCTAACCATAACCCTAACCCAAATCCTAACCCTAACCCGAACCCTAACCCTAACCCGAACACGAAACCGAACCCTAACCCTAACCCGAACCCTAACACTAACCCTAACCCTAACCCGAAACCTAACCATAATCCTAACCCAAATCCTAACCCTAACCCGAAACCTAACCCTATCCCGAACCCGAACCCGAACCCTAACCCTAACCCGAGCCCTAACACTAACCCTAACCCTAACCTGAACCCTAACCGAAACCCGAACCCTAACCCGAACCCGAACCCTAACCCTAACCCGAACCCGAACCCTAACCCGAACCCTAACCCTGACCCGAAACCTAACACTAACCCTAACCCTAACCGGAACCCTAACCCTAACCCTAACCATAACACTAACCCTAAACCGAACCCTAACCCTAACGCGAACCCTAACCCTAACCCTAAACCTAAGCCTAAACCGAACCCTAACCCGAAACCTAACCCTAACCCTAACCTGAACCCTAACCCTAACCCTAACCCTAACCCTAACCCTAACCCTAAACCGAACCCGAACCCTACCCCTAACCCTAATCCGAACCCTAACCCTATCCCTAACCCTAACCCTAACCCGAACCCTAAACCTAAACCGAACCCTAACCCTAACCCTAACCCTAACCCTAACCCGAACCCTAACCCGAACTCTAACCCTAACCCTAACCCGAACCTTAACCCTAACCCTAACCCTAACCCTAACCCTAACCCTAAACAGAACCCTAACCCTAACCTTAACCGGAACCCTAACCCTAACCCTAACCCGAACCCGAACCATAACCCCTTACCCGAATCCTAACCCTAACCCGAACCCTAACCCGAACCCTAACCATAACCCTAACCCCGAACCCGAACCCTAACCCTAACCCTAACCCTCACCCTAACCCGAACCCTAACCCTAACCCTAACCCTAACCCGAACCCTAACACTACCCTAACCCGACCCCTAACCCGAACCCTAACGCGAACCCTAACCCTAACCCTAAACCTAACCCTAACCTGAACATTAACCTTAACCCTAACCCGAACCCTAACCCTAACCCTAACCCTAACCCTAAACCGAACCCTAACCCTAACCCGAACACTAACCTGAACCCTAACCCTAACCTTATCCCGAAGCCTAACCCGAACCCTAACCCTAACCATAACCCGAACCCTAACCCTAACCCTAACCCTAACCCGAACCCTAACCCTAAACCTAACCCTAACCCGAACCCTAACCCTAACCCGAACCCTAACACTAATCGTAACCCTAACCCTAACCCGAAACCTAACCCTAACCCTAACCCTAACCCGAACCCGAACCCTAACCGAACCCTACCCGTAACCCTAATCCGAACCCTAACACTAAACTTAACCCTAACCCTAACCCTAACCCGACCCGAACCCTAACCCTAACCCTAACCCTAACCCTAACCCGAACCCTAACCCTAACCCGAACCCTAACCCTAACCCTAACCCTAAACCTAACCCTAACCCGAACCCTAACCCTATCCCGAACCCTAACCCTAACCCGAACCCTAACCCTAACCCGAACCTGAAACCTAACCATAACCATAAACGGAACCCTAACCCTAACCCGAACCCTAACCCTAACCCGAACCTGAAACCTAACCATAACCCTAAACCGAACCCTAACCCTAACCTGAACCCTAACCCCTAACCCTAACCCGAACCCTAACCCTAACCCGAACCCTAACCCTAACCCGAACCCTAATCCAAAATCTAACCCTAACCCGAACCCGAACCCTAACCCTAACCCTAACCATAACCCTAAGCCTAAACCGAACCCTAAACCTAACCTTAACCGGAACCCTAACCCTAACCCTAACCCTAACCCTAACCCGAAACGTAACCCGAACCCTAACCCTAACCGGATCCCGAACTCTAACCCTAACCTGAACCCGAACCCTAACCCTAACCCTAACCCGAACCCTAACCCTAACCCGAACACGAACCCTAACCCTAACCCTAATCCGAACCTTAACCCTAACCCTAACCCGACCCCTAAACCGAACCCTAACGCGAACCCTAACCCTAACCCTAACCCGAACCCGAACCCTAACCCTACCCCTAACCCTAACACTAACCCGAACCATAACCCTACCCCTATCCCAAACCCTAACCCTAACCCTAACCCTAACCCGAACCCTAACCCTAACCCTAACCCTAACACTAACCCGAACCCGAACCCTAACCCGAACCCTACCCCTAACCCTAATCCAAACCCTAACCCTAAAACTAACCCTAACCCTAACCCTAACCCGAACCCGAACCCTAACCATAACCCTAACCAAACCCTAACCCTAACCCGAACCCTAACCCTAACCCGAAACCGAACCCTAACCCGAACCCTACCCCTAACCCGAACCCGAACCCTAACCCTAACCCGAAACCTAACCCTAACCCGAACCCTAAACCTAACCCGAAACCTAACCATAACCCTAACCCGAACCCGAACCCGAACCCTAACCCTAACCCGAACCCTAACCCTAAACCGAACCCTAACCCTAACCCTAACCCGAACCCGAACCCTAACCATAACCCTAACCCAAACCCTAACCCTAACCTGAAACCTAACCCTAACCCGAACCCGAACCCGAACTCTAACCCTAACCCGAACCCTAACACTGACCCTAACCCTAACCCGAACCCTAACCCAAACCCGAACCCTAACACGAACCCGAACCCTAACCCTAACCCGAAACCGAACCCTAACCCTAACCCGAACCCTAACCCTAACCCTAACCCGAACACTAAACCTAACCCTAACCCGAACCCTAACCCTAACCCGAACCCTAACCCTAACCCTAACCCTAACCCGAACCCTAACCCCTAACCCTAACCCTAACCCTAACCCTAACCCGAACCGTAACCCTAACCCTACCTCCTAAACCTAACCCTAACCCTAACCCGAACCCTAACCCTATCCCGAACCCTAACCCTAACCCGAACCCTAAACCGAACCCTAACCCTAACCCGATCCCGAAACCTAGCCCTAACCCGAACCCTAACCCTAACCCGAACCCAACCCCGAACCCTAACCCTAACCCTAACCGGAACCCTAACCCTAACCCGAACCCTAACCCTAACCCAAACCCTAAAACTAACCCGAAACCTAACCATAACCCTAACCCGAACCCTAACCCGAACCCGAACCCTAACCCGAACCCTAACCCGAACCCTAAACCGAACCCTAACCCTAACCCTAACCCTAACCCGAACCCTGACCCTAACCCTAAACCTAACCCTAACCCGAAACCGAACCCTAACCCTAACCCTAACCGTAACCCGAACCCGAACCCTAACCCTAATCCGAACTCTAACCCTAACACTAACCCTAACCCTAACCCGAACCCTAACCCTAACCCGAACCCTAACCCTAACCCGAACCCGAATCCAAAATCTAACCCTAACCCGAACCCGAACCCTAAACCTAACCCTAACCATAACCCTAACCCTAACCCGAAACCTAACCCTAACATTAACCGGAACCCTAACCCTAACCCTAACCCGAACCCGAACCCTAACACCTTACCCGAATCCTAACCCTAACCCGAACCCTAACCTGAACCCTAACCCTAACCCTAAACCCGAACCCGAACCCTAACCCTAACCCTAACCCTAACCCGAACCGTAACCCGAACCCTAACCCTAACCGGATCCTGAACTCTAACCCTAACCTGAACCCGAATCCTAACCCTAACCCTAACCCGAACCCTAACCCTAACCCGAATCCGAACCCTAACCCTAACCCTAATCCGAACCCTAACCCTAACCCTAACCCGACCCCTAAACCGAACCCAAGGTCGAACCCTAACCCTAACCCTAACCCTAACCCGAACCTTAACCGTAACCTGACCCGAACCCTAACCCTAACCCTAACACTAACGCGAACCCTAACCCTAACCCTAACCCTAACCCGAAACCTAACCCTAACCCTAACCCGAACCCTAACCCGAACCCTAACGCTAACCGAAACCCGAACCCTAACCCTAACCCTAACACTAACCCGAAACCTAAACCTAACACTAATCCTAAACCTAACCCGAAACCTAACCCTAACCCGAACCCGAAACCTAACCCTACCCCTAACCCTAACCCTAACCCGAACCCTAACTCTCCCCCTATCCCCTAACCCTAACCCTAACCCGAACCCTAACCCGAACCCTAACCCTAACCCTAACCCTAACACTAACCCGAACCCGAACCCTAACCCGAACACTACCCCTAACCCTAATCCGAACCCTAACCCTAAAACTAACCCTAACCCTAACCCTAACCCTAACCCGAACCCGAACCCTAACCCTAACCCGAAACCTAACCCTAAACCGAACCCTAACCCTAACCCGAACCCTAACCATAACCCTAACCCGAACCCGAACCCGAACCCTAACACTAACCCGAACCCTAACACTAACCAGAACGCTAACCCTAACCCTAACCATAACCCTAACCCGAACCCGAACCCTAACCCTAACCCTATCCGGACCCCGAACCCTAACCCTAAACCGAACCCAAACCCTAACCCTAACACTAACCCGAACCCTAACCCTAACCTGAACCCTAACCCAAAACCTAACGCTAACCCGAACCCTACCCCTAACCCTAAACCGACCTCTAACCCGAACCCTAACGCGAACCCTAACCCTAACCCTAACCCTAACCCGAACCCTAACCCGAACCCTAAACTTAACCCTAAACCTAACCCTAACCCAAACCCGAACCCTAACCCGAACCCTACCCCTAACCCTAATCCGAACCCTAACCCTAACCTTAACCCTAACCCTAACCCTAACTCGAACCCGAACCCTAACCCTAACCCTAACCCTAACCCTAACCCTAACCCAAACCCGAACCCTAACCCTAACCCGAACACTAACCCCTAACCCTAACCCTCCCCCTAACCCGAAACCTAACCCTAACCCTACCTCCTAAACCTAACACTAACCCTAACCCGAACCTTAACCCTAACCCGAATCCTAACCCTAACCCGAACCCTAACCCGAACCCTAACCCTAACCCGAACCCGAACCCTACCCCTAACCCGAAACCTAACCCTAACCCGAACCCAAACCCTAACACTAACCCTAACCCGAACCCCAACCCGAACCCTAACACTAACCCTAACCCGAACCCTAACCCGACCCGAACCCTAACCCTAACACTAACCCTAAACCAAACCCGAACCCTAACCCTAACCCTAACACTAACACTAACCCTAACCCTAACCCGAACCCTAACCCGAACCCGAACTTTAACCCTAACCCTAACCCTAACCCGAACCCTAACACTAACCCGAACCCTAACCCTAACTCTAAAGCTAAGCCTAAACCGAACCCTAACCCGAACCCTAACCCTAACCCTAACCTGAACCCTAACCCTAACCCTAACCCTAACCCTAACCCGAACCCGAACCCTAAGCCCTTGCCCGAATCCTAACCCTAACCCGAACTCTAACCCGAACCCTAACCCTAACCGTAACGCCGAACCCGAACCCTAACACTAACCCTAACCCTAACCCGAACCCTAACCCGAAACCGAAACTTAACCCTAACCCGAACCCGAACCCTAACACTAACCCTAACCCAACACCTAACCGGAACCCTAACACGAACCCTAAACCTAACCCTAACCCTAACCCTAACCTGAACCTTAACCCTAACCATACCCGAACCTTAACCCTAACCCTAACCCTAACCCTAAACCTAACCCTAACCCGAACCCTAACCCTAACCCTAACACGAACCCTAACACTAAACCTAACCCTAAACCTAACCCGAACGGTAACCCTAACCATAACCCCTAACCCTAACCCTAAACCTAACCCTAACCCGAACCCTAACCCTAACCCTAACCCTAACCCTAACCCGAAACCGAACCCTACCCCTAACCCTAATCCGAACCCTAACCCTAAACCTAACCCTAACCCTAACCCTAACCCGAACCCTAAACCTAACCCGAAACCTAACCCTAACCCTAACCCTAACCCTAACCCTAACCCGAAACCTAACCCGAACCCTAACCCTAACCCGAACACTAACCCCTAACCCTAACCCTCCCCCTAACCCGAAACCTAACCCTAACCCTACCTCCTAAACCTAACCCTAACCCTAACCCGAACCCTAACCCTAACCCGAACCCTAACCCTAACCCGAACCCTAACCCGAACCCTAACCCTAACCCGAACCCGAACCCTACCCCTAACCCGAAACCTAACCCTAACCGGAACCCAAACCCTAACACTAACCCTAACCCGAACCCCAACCCGAACCCTAACACTAACCCTAACCCGAACCCTAACCCGACCCGAACCCTAACCCTAACACTAACCCTAAACCAAACCCGAACCCTAACCCTAACCCTAACCCTAACACTAACCCTAACCCTAACCCGAACCCTAACCCGAACCCGAACTTTAACCCTAACCCTAACC
>JAVLSZ010000089.1:1015000-1037500 GCA_032313775.1 Urocyon cinereoargenteus
TAACCCTAAACCGAACCCTAACCCTAACCCGAACCCGAACCCTAACCCTAACCCGAAACCTAATAACCCTAACACTAAACCGAACCCAAACCCTAACCCTAACCCTAACCCGAACCCTAACCCTAACCCTAACCCGAACCCTAACCCGAACCCTAAACCTAAACCTAACCCAAACCCTAACCCTAAACCTAACCCTAACCCGAACCCTAACCCTAACCCGAACCCTAACCCTAACCCTAACACGAACCCTAAACCTAACCCTAAACCGAACCCTAACCCTAACCCTAACCCTAACCCGAACCCTAACCCTAACCCTAACCCGGACCCTAACCCTAACCCTAACCTGAACACTAACCCCTAAACCTAACCCGAACCCGAACCCTAACCCGTACCCTAACCCTAACCCGAACCCTAACCCTAACCCTATCCCTAACCCTAACCCGAACCCTAACCCTAAACCGAACCCGAACCCTAACCCTAACCCGAAACCTAACTCTAACCCGAACCCTAAACTGAACCCTAACCCGAACTCTAACCCTAACCCTAACCCTAACCCTAACCCTAACCTGAACACTAACCCTAACCCTAACCCTAAATCTAACCCTAACCCGAACCCTAACCCTAACCCTAACCCAAACCCTAACCCTAACCCTAACGCTAACCCTAACACCTAACCCTAACCCGAAACCTAAACCTAACCCGAACCGTAACCCTAACCCTAACCCGAACCCTAACCCTAACCCTAACCCTAAACCTAACTAGAACCCTAAACCGAACCCTAACCCTAACCCTAACCCTCACCCGTACCCTAACCCGAACTCTAACTCGGCCCTAACCCTAACCCTAACCCTAACGAAAAACCTAACCCTAACCCGAACCCGTACACGAACCCTAACCCTAACCCTAACCCAAACCCTAACCGTAACCCAAACAATAACCCTAACCCTAACCCTAACCCTAACCCTAACCCTAACCCGAACCCTAACCCTAACCCTAACCCGGACCCTAACCCTAACCCTAACCTGAACACTAACCCCTAAACCTAACCCGAACCCGAACCCTAACCCGTACCCTAACCCTAACCCGAACCCTAACCCTAACCCTATCCCTAACCCTAACCCGAACCCTAACCCTAAACCGAACCCGAACCCTAACCCTAACCCGAAACCTAAACCGAACCGAACCCTAACCCGAACCCTAACCCTAACCCGAAACCTAACCCTAACCCTAAACCTAACCTGAAACCTAAACCTAACCCGAACCCTAACCCTAAACCTAACCCGAACCCTAACCCGAACTCTAACCCTAACCCTAACCCGAACCCTAACCCTAAACCGAACCCTAACCCTAAACTTAACCCGAACCCTAACCCTAACACTAACCCAAACCCTAACCGTAACCCAAACAATAACCCTAACCCTAACCCTAACCCTAACCCGAACCCTAACCCTAACCCTAACCCGAACACTAACCCGGACCCTAACCCTAACCCTAACCTGAACACTAACCCCTAACCCTAACCCGAACCCGAACCCTAACCCGTACCCTAACCCTAACCTTAACCCGAACCCTAAACCTAACCCTAACCCTAACCCGAACCCTAACCCTAACCCTAACTCTAACCCTAAACCTAACCCTAAACCGAACCCTAACCCTAACCCGAACCCTAACCCGAAACCTAACCCTAACACTAACCCTAACCCGAACCCTACCCTAACCCGAACCCTAACCCGAACCCGAACCCTAACCCTAACCCTAACCCTAACCCGAACCTTAACCCGAACCCAAACCCTAACACGAACCCTAACCCTAACCCGAACCCGAACCCTAACCCTAACCCTAAACCTAACCCGCACCCTAAACCTAACCCGAACCCGAACACTAACCCTAACCGTAACCCAAAACCGAAACCTAACCCTAACCCTAACCCTAACCCTAACCCCAACCCTAAACCTAACACTAAACCTAACGCTAACCCGAACCCGAACCCTAACCCTAACACGAACCCTAACCCTAAACCGAAACCTAACCCTACCCGAAACCTAACCCAAACCTCAACCCGAACCCGAACCCGAACCCTAACCCTAACCCTAACCCAAACCCTAACCCTAACCCTAACCCTAACCCTAACCCGAACCCTAACCCTAACCCTAAACCGAACCCTAACCCTAACCCGAACCCTAACCCTAACCCGAACCTGAACCCGAACCCTAATCCTAACCCGAAACCTAACCCTAACCCTAACCATAAGCCGAACCCTATCCCAAACCCGAACCCTAACCCGAACCCGAACCCTAAACATAACCCGACCCCGAACCCTAACCCTAACCCGAACGCTAACCCTAACCCGAACACTAACCCTAACACTAAACCGAAACCTAACCCTAAACCGAACCCTAACCCTAACCCGAACCCGAACCCTAACCCTAACCCGAAACCTAATAACCCTAACACTAAACCGAACCCTAACCCTAACCCTAACCCTAACCCGAACCCTAACCCTAACCCTAACCCGAACCCTAACCCGAACCCTAAACCTAAACCTAACCCGAACCCTAACCCTAAACCTAACCCTAACCCGAACCCTAACCCTAACCCGAACCCTAACCCTAACCCTAACACGAACCCTAAACCTAACCCTAAACCGAACCCTAACCCTAACCCGAACCCTAACCCGGAGTCTAACTCGACCCTAACCCTAACCCCTAACCCTTACCCTAACCTGAAACCTAACCCTAACCCGAACCCGTACCCGAACCCGAACACTAACCCGAACCCGAATCCTAACCCGAACCCTAACCCGAACCCTAACACGAACCCTAACCCGAACCCTAACCATAAGCCTAACCCGAACCCTAACCCTAATCCTAACTCTAACCCAAACCCTAACCCGAACCCTAACTCGAACCCAAACCCTAACCCGAACCCTACCCGAAAACTAACCCTAACCCTAAACCTAAACCGAACCCGAAACCTAACCCTAACCCTAACCCGAACCCTAACCCTAACCCGAACCCTCACCCTAACACTAACCCCGAACCCGAACACTAACCCTAACCCTAAACACGAACCCTATCCCGAACCCTTAACCGAACCCCAACCCTAACCCTAACCCTAACCCGAACCCTAACCCTAACCCTAACCTTAACCCTAACCCTAACCCGAAACCTAACCCTAACCCTAACCCGAACCCTAACCCTAACCCTCACCCGAAACCTAACCCTAACACGAACCCTAACACTAACCCCTAACCCTAACCCTAACCCTAACCCGAACCCTAACCCTAAACCTAACCCTAACCCTACCCCTAACCTGAACCCGAACCCTAACCCTAACCCTAACCCGAACCCTAACACTAACCCGAACCCGAACCCGAACACGAACCCTAACCCTAACACGAACCCTAACCCTAACCCGAACCCTAACCCTAACACTAACCCGAAACCTAACCCTACCCCGAACCCTAACCCTAACGCGAACCCTAACCCTAACCCGAACCCGAACCCGAACCCTAACCCTAACCCGAACACTATCCCGAACCCTAACCCGAACCCTAACCCGAACCCGAACCCTAACCCTAACCCGAACCCGAAACCTAACCCTAACCCTAACCCTAACCCTAACCCGAACCCTAACCCTAAACCTAACCCTAACCCCAACCCTAACCCGAAACCTAACCCGGACCCTAAACCGAACCCTAAACCCTAACCCTAACCCGAACCCGAAACCTAACCCGAACCCGAATCCTAACCCTAACCCGAACCCGAATCCTAACCCTAACCCGAACCCGAACCCGAACCCTAAGCCTAACCCTAACCCTAACCCCAACCCTAACCCGAACCCTAACCCGAACCCTAACCCGAACCCTATCCCTAACCCTAACCCGAAACCTAACCCAAACCCGAACCCTAACCCGAACCCGAACCCTAACCCTATCCCGAACTCGAACCCGAAACCTAACCCTAACCCTAACCCTAACCCGAACCCTAACCCGAAACCTAACTCTAACCCGAACCCTAAACTGAACCCTAACCCGAACTCTAACCCTAACCCTTACCCTAACCCTAACCCTAACCTGAACACTAACCCTAACCCTAACCCTAAATCTAACCCTAACCCGAACCCTAACCCTAACCCTAACCCAAACCCTAACCCTAACCCTAACGCTAACCCTAACACCTAACCCTAACCCGAAACCTAAACCTAACCCGAACCGTAACCCTAACCCTAACACGAACCCTAACCCTAACCCTAACCATAAACCTAACTAGAACCCTAAACCGAACCCTAACCCTAACCCTAACCCTCACCCGTACTCTAACCCGAACTCTAACTCGGCCCTAACCCTAACCCTAACCCTAACGAAAAACCTAACCCTAACCCGAACCCGTACACGAACCCTAACCCTAACCCTAACCCAAACCCTAACCGTAACCCAAACAATAACCCTAACCCTAACCCTAACCCTAACCCTAACCCTAACCCGAACCCTAACGCTAACCCTAACCCGAACCCTAACCCGGACCCTAACCCTAACCCTAACCTGAACACTAACCCCTAAACCTAACCCGAACCCGAACCCTAATCCGTACCCTAACCCTAACCCGAACCCTAACCCTAACCCTATCCCTAACCCTAACCCGAACCCTAACCCTAAACCGAACCCGAACCCTAACCCTAACCCGAAACCTAAACCGAACCGAACCCTAACCCGAACCCTAACCCTAACCCGAAACCTAACCCTAACCCTAAACCTAACCTGAAACCTAAACCTAACCCGAACCCTAACCCTAAACCTAACCCGAACCCTAACCCGAACTCTAACCCTAACCCTAACCCGAACCCTAACCCTAAACCGAACCCTAACCCTAACCTTAAACCGAACCCTAACCCTAACACTAACCCAAACCCTAACCGTAACCCAAACAATAACCCTAACCCTAACCCTAACCCTAACCCGAACCCTAACCCTAACCCTAACCCGAACACTAACCCGGACCCTAACCCTAACCCTAACCTGAACACTAACCCCTAACCCTAACCTGAACCCGAACCCTAACCCGTACCCTAACCCTAACCTTAACCCGAACCCTAACCCTAACCCTAACCCTAACCCGAACCCTAACCCTAACCCTAACTCTAACCCTAAACCTAACCCTAAACCGAACCCTAACGCTAACCCGAACCCTAACCTGAAACCTAACCCTAACCCTAACCCTAACCCGATCCCTACCCTAACCCGAACCCTAACCCGAACCCGAACCCTAAACCTAACCCTAACCCTAACCCGAACCTTAACCCGAAACCTAACCCTAACACGAACCCTAACCATAACCCTAACCCTAACCCGAACACTAACCGTAACCCGATTCCTAAGCCTAAACCTAACCCTAACCTTAACCCGAACTCTAACCCTAACCCTAACCTAACCCTAATCCGAACCCTAACCCTAACCCTAACCCTAACACTAACCCCTAAACCTAACCCGAAACCTAACCCTAACCCTAACCCGAACCCGAACACTAACCCCTAACCCTAACCCGAAACCGAACCCTAAACCTAACCATAACCCTAACCCGAACCCGAACCCTAAACCTAACCCGAAGCCTAACCCTAACCCTAACCCGAACCCGAACCCTAACCCGAACCCAAACCCTAACCTTAACCCGAACCCAAACCCTAACACGAACCCTAACCCTAACCCGAACCCGAACCCTAACCCTAACCCTAAACCTAACCCGCACCCTAAACCTAACCCGAACCCGAACACTAACCCTAACCGTAACCCTAAACCTAACCCTAACCCGAACCCTAACCGTAACCCAAAACCGAAACATAACCCTAACCCTAACCCTAACCCTAACCCCAACCCTAAACCTAACACTAAACCTAACGCTAACCCGAACCCGAACCCTAACCCTAACACGAACCCTAACCCTAAACCGAAACCTAACCCTACCCGAAACCTAACCCAAACCTCAACCCGAACCCGAACCCGAACCCTAACCCTAACCCTAACCCAAACCCTAACCATAACCCTAACCCTAACCCTAACCCGAACCCTAACCCTAACCCTAAACCGAACCCTAACCCTAACCCGAACCCTAACCCTAACCCGAACCTGAACCCGAACCCTAACCCTAACCCGAAACCTAACCCTAACCCTAACCATAAGCCGAACCCTATCCCAAACCCGAACCCTAACCCGAACCCGAACCCTAAACATAACACGACCCCGAACCCTAACCCTAACCCGAACGCTAACCCTAACCCGAACCCTAACCCTAACACTAAACCGAAACCTAACCCTAAACCGAAGCCTAACCCTAACACTAACCCGAACCCTAACCCTAACCCTAACCCTAACCCGAACCCTAACACGAACCCTAACCCTAACCCTAACCCGAACCCTAAACCTAACCCTAACCCTAACCCGAACCCTAACCCTAAACCTAACCCTAACCCGAACCCTAACCCTAAGCCTAACCCAAACACTAACCCTAACCCTAACTCTAACCCTAACCGTAACCCTAACCCCTAACCCTAACCCTAACCGGAAACCTAAACTTAACCCTAACCCTAATCCTAACCCGAACCCGAACCCTAACCGTAACCCAAACCCGAACCCTAACCCTAACCTAAACCGAACCCTAACCCTAACCCGAACCCTAACCCTAACCCGAAACCTAACCCGAACCCTAACCCGAACTCGAACCCTAACCCTAACCCTAAACCGAAACCTAACCCGAACCCTAACCCTAACCCTAACCCGAACCCTAACCCTAACACTAAACCGAACCCTAACCCTAACCCAAAACCTAACCCTAACCCGAACCCGAACCCTAAACCGAACCCGAACCCTAAACCTAACCCTAACACTAACCCTAACCCGAACCCTAACCCTAACCCTAAACCTAACGCCAACCCTAACCCGAACCCTAACCCGAACCCTAACCCGAACCCTAACACTAACCCTAACCCTAACCCTAACCCTAACCCTAACCCGAACCGTAACCCTAACCCTAACCCGAACCCTAACCCGGACCCTAACCCTAACCCTAACCTGAACACTAACCCCTAAAACTAACCCTAACCCGAACCCTAACCCGTACCCTAACCCTAACCCGAACCCTAACCCTAACACTAACCTTAACCCTAACCCGAACCCTAACCCTAAACCGAACCCGAACCCTAACCCTAACCCGAAACCTAAACCGAACCGAACCCTAACCCGAACCCTAACCCTAACCCGAAACCTAACCCTAACCCTAAACCTAACCTGAAACCTAAAACTAACCCGAACCCTAACCCTAAACCTAACCCGAACCCTAACCCGAACTCTAAACCTAACCCTAACCCGAACCCTAACCCTAAACCGAACCCTAACCCTAACCTTAACCCGAACCCTAACCCTAACAGTAACCCAAACCCTAACCTTAACCCAAACAATAACCCTAACCCTAACCCTAACCCTAACCCGAAACCTAACCCTAACCCTAACCCGAACACTAACCCGGACCCTAACCCTAACCCTAACCTGAACACTAACCCCTAACCCTAAACCGAACCCGAACCCTAACCCGTACCCTAACCCTAACCTTAACCCGAACCCTAACCCTAACCCTAACCCTAATCCGAACCCTAACCCTAACCCTAACTCTAACCCTAAACCTAACCCTAAACAGAACCCTAACCCTAACCCGAACCCTAACCCGAAACCTAACCCTAACCCTAACCCTAACCCGAACCCTACCCTAACCCGAACCCTAACCCGAACCCGAACCCTAACCCTAACCCTAACCCTAACCCGAACCTTAACCCGAACCCTAACCCTAACACGAACCCTAACCATAACCCTAACCCTAACCCGAACACTAACCGTAACCCGATCCCTAAGCCTAACCCTAACCCTAACCTTAACCCGAACCCTAACCCTAACCCTAACCTAACCCTAATCCGAACCCTAACCCTAACCCTAACACTAACCCCTAAACCTAACCCGAAACCTAACCCTAACCCTAACCCGAACCCGAACACTAACCCCTAACCCTAACCCGAAACCGAACCCTAAACCTAACCCTAACCCTAACCCGAACCCGAACCCTAAACCTAACCCGAAGCCTAACCCTAACCCTAACCCGAAACCGAACCCTAACCCGAACCCTAACCCTAACCTTAACCCGAACCCAAACCCTAACACGAACCCTAACCCTAACCCGAACCCGAACCCTAACCCTAACCCTAATCCTAACCCGCACCCTAAACCTAACCCGAACCCGAACACTAACCCTAACCGTAACCCTAAACCTAACCCTAACCCGAACCCTAACCCTAACCCAAAACCTAAACCTAACCCTAACCCTAACCCTAACCCTAACCCCAACCCTAAACCTAACACTAAACCTAACGCTAACCCGAACCCGAACCCTAAACCTAACACGAACCCTAACCCTAAACCGAAACCTAACCCTACCCGAAAACTAACCCAAACTTCAACCCGAACCCGAACCCTAACCCTAAACCTAACCCAAACCCTAACCCTAACCCTAACCCTAACCCTAACACGAAACCTAACCCTAACCCTAAACCGAACCCTAACCCTAACCCAAACCCTAACCCTAACCCGAACCCGAACCCGAACCCTAACCCTAAGCCGAACCCTAACCCTAACCCTAACCATAAGCCGAACCCTATCCCAAACCCGAACCCTAACCCGAACCCGAACCCTAAAAATAACCCGACCCCGAACCCTAACCCTAACTCGAACGCTAACCCTAACCCTAACCCTAACACTAAACCGAAACCTAACCCTAAACCGAACCCTAACCCTAACCCGAACCCGAACCCTAACCCTAACCCGAAACCTAACAATAACCCTAACACTAACCCGAACCCTAACCCTAACCCTAACCCTAACCCGAACCCTAACACGAACCCTAACCCTAACCCTAACCCGAACCCTAAACCTAACCCTAAACCTAACCCGAACCCTAACCCTAAACCTAACCCTAACCCGAACCCTAACCCTAAGCCTAACCCGAACACTAACCCTAACCCTAACTCTAACCCTAACCGTAACCCTAACCCCTAACCCTAACCCTAACCCGAACCCTAAACTTAACCCTAACCCTAATCCTAACCCGAACCCGAACCCTAACCGTAACCCGAACCCGAACCCTAACCCTAACCTAAACCGAACCCTAACCCTAACCCGAACCCTAACCCTAACCCGAAACCTAACCCGAACCCTAACCCGAACTCGAACCCTAACCCTAACCCTAAACCGAAACCTAACCCGAACCCTAAACCTAACCCTAACCCTAACCCGAACCCGAACCCTAACCCTAACCCGAACCCGAACCCTAACCCGAACCCTAACCCTAACCTTAACCCGAAACCAAAACCTAACACGAACCCTAACCCTAACCCGAACCCGAACCCTAACCTTAACCCTAAACCTAACCCGCACCCTAACCCTAACACGAACCCGAACACTAACCCTAACCGTAACCCTGAACCTAACCCTAACCCGAACCCTAACCCTAACCCAAAACCGAAACCTAACCCTAACCCTAACCCTAAACCTAACCCCAACCCTAAACCTAACACTACCCCTAACGCTAACCCGAACCCTAACACTAACCCTAACCCTAAACCTAAACCTAACCCTAACCCGAACCCGAACCCTAACACTAACCCGAACCCGAACCCTAACCCGAACCCTAACCCTAAACCGAAACCTAACCCTACCCGAAACCTAAACCTAACCTGAACCCGAACCCGAACCCGAAACCTAACCCTAACCCTAACCCGAACCCTAACCCTAACCCGAACCCTAACCCTAACCATAACCTGAACCCTAACCCTAACCCTAAACCGAACCCTAACCCTAACCCGAACCCTAACCCTAACCCTAACCTGAACCCTAACCCTAACCCTAAACCGAACCCTAACCCTAACCCGAACCCTAACACTAACCCGAACCCGAACCAGAACCCTAACCCTAACCCGAACCCTAACCCTAACCCTAACCCTAAGCCGAACCCTAACCCAAACCCGAACCCTAACCCGAACCCGAAACCTAAACATAACCCGACCCCGAACCCTAACCCTAACCCGAACCCTAACCCTAACACTAATCCGAAACCTAACCCTATCCCGAACCCTAACCCTAACCCGAACCCGAACCCTAACCCTAACCCGAAACCTAACAATAACCCTAACCCTAACCCGAACCCTAACCCTAACCCTAACCCTAACCCGAACCCTAACACGAACTCTAACCCTAACCCTAACCCGAACCCTAACCCTAACCCTAACCCTAACCCGAACCCTAACCCTAAACCTAACCCTAACCCGAACCCTAACCCTAACCCGAATCCGAACCCTAACCCTAACCCTAACCCTAACCCTAACCCTAACCGTAACCCTAACCCCTAACCCTAACCCTAACCCTAACCCGAACCCTAACCTTAACCCTAACCCTAACCCTAACCCGAACCCAAAACCTAACCCTAACCCGAACCCTAACCCGAACCCTAACTCTAACCCTAACCCGAACCCTAACCCTAACCCTAAACCGAACCCTAACCCTAACCCAAACCCTAACCCTAAACCGAACCCTAACCCTAACCCGAACCCTAACCCGGAGTCTAACTCGACGCGAAACCTAACCCCTAACCCTTACCCTAACCTGAAACCTAACCCTAACCCGAACCCGTACCCGAACCCGAACCCTAACCCGAACCCGAATCCTAACCCGAACCCTACCCCGAACCCTAACACGAACCCTAACCCGAACCCAAACCATAAGCCTAACCCGAACCCTAACCCTAATCCTAACTCTAACCCAAACCCTAACCCGAACCCTAACTCGAACCCAAACCCTAACCCGAACCCTACCCGAACACTAACCCTAACCCTAAACCTAAACCGAACCCGAAACCTAACCCTAACCCTAACCCGAACCCTAACCCTAACCCGAACCCTCACCCTAAAACTAACCCCGAACCCGAACACTAACCCTAACCCTAACACGAACCCTAACCCGAACCCTAAACCGAACCCCAACCCTAACACTAACCCTAACCCGAACCCTAACCCTAACCCTAACCCTAACCCTAACCCGAAACCTAACCCTAACCCTAACCCGAACCCTAACCCTAACCCTCACCCGAAACCTAACCCTAACACGAACTCTAACACTAACCCCTAACCCTAACCCTAACCCTAACCCTAATCCGAACCCTAACCCTAAACCTAACCCTAACCCTACCCCTAACCTGAACCCGAACCCTAACCCTAACCCTAACCCGAACACTAACACTAACCCGAACCCGAACACGAACACGAACCCTAACTCTAACACGAACCCTAACCCTAACCCGAAATCTAACCCTAACACTAACCCGAAACCTAACCCTACCCCGAACCCTAACCCTAACGCGAACCCTAACCCTAACCCGAACCCGAACCCGAACCCTAAACCTAACCCGAACCCTATCCCTAACCCTAACCCGAACCCTAACCCAAACCCGAACCCTAACCCGAACCCGAACCCTAACCCGAACCCGAACCCGAACCCTAACCCTAACCCTAACCCTAACCCTAACCCGAACCCTAACCCTAAACCTAACCCTAACCCCAACCCTAACCCGAAACCTAACCCGGACCCTAAACCGAACCCTAAACCCTAACCCTAACCCGAACCCGAAACCTAACCCGAACCCGAATCCTAACCCTAACCCGAACCCGAACCCTAACCCTAACCCGAACCCGAACCCGAACCCTAAGCCTAACCCTAACCCTAACCCCAACCCTAAACCGAACCCTAACCCGAACCCTAACCCGAACCCTATCCCTAACCCTAACCCGAAACCTAACCCAAACCCGAACCCTAACCCGAACCCGAACCCTAACCCTAACCCGAACTCGATCCCGAAACCTAACCCTAACCCTAACCCTAACCCGAACCCTAACCCGAAACCTAACTCTAACCCGAACCCTAAACTGAACCCTAACCCGAACTCTAACCCTAACCCTAACCCTAACCCTAACCCTAACCTGAACACTAACCCTAACCCTAACCCTAAATCTAACCCTAACCCGAACCCTAACCCTAACCCTAACCCAAACCCTAACCCTAACCCTAACGCTAACCCTAACACCTAACCCTAACCCGAAACCTAAACCTAACCCGAACCGTAACCCTAACCCTAACCCGAACCCTAACCCTAACCCTAACCCTAAACCTAACTAGAACCCTAAACCGAACCCTAACCCTAACCCTAACCCTCACCCGTACCCTAACCCGAACTCTAACTCGGCCCTAACCCTAACCCCTAACCCTAACGAAAAACCTAACCCTAACCCGAACCCGTACACGAACCCTAACCCTAACCCTAACCCAAACCCTAACCGTAACCCAAACAATAACCCTAACCCTAACCCTAACCCTAACCCTAACCCGAACCCTAACCCTAACCCTAACCCGAACCCTAACCCGGACCCTAACCCTAACCCTAACCCGAACCCTAACCCTAACCCTAACCCTAAACCGAACCCTAACCCTAACCCTAACCCGAACCCTAACCGTAACCCTAAACCTAAACCTAACCCGAACCCTAACCCTAACCCGAACCCGAACCCTAACCCTAACCCGAAACCTAACCCTAACTCTAAACCTAACCCGAAACCTAAACCTAACACGAACCCTAACCCTAAACCTAACCCGAACCCTAACCCGAACCCTAACCCTAACCCTAACCCGAACCCTAACCCTAACCCGAACCCTAACCATAACCCTAACCCGAACCCTCAACCTAACCCTAACCCAAACCCTAACCGTAACCCGAACAATAACCCTAACCCTAACCCTAACCCGAACCCGAACCCTAACCCTAACCCGAGCCCTAACCCTACCCGAAACCTAACCCTAACCTAACCCGAACCCGAACCCGAACCCTAACCCTAACCCTAACCCGAACCCTAAACCTAACCCGAACCCTAACCCTAACCCGAACCCTAACCCGAACCCTAAACCGAACCCTAACCCTAACCCGAACCCTAACCCTAACCCTAACCCGAACCCGAACCCTAACCCTAAACCGAACCCTAACCCTAACCCTAAACCTAACCCGAACCCTAACCCAAACCCGAACCCTAACCCGAACTCGAACCCTAACCATAACCCGACCCCGAAACCTAACCCTAACCCTAACACTAACCCGAACCCTAACCCTAACCCGAACCCTAACCCTAACCCGAACCCGAACCCTAACCCTAACCCGAACCCTAACAATAACCCTAACCCTAAGCCGAACCCTAACCCTAACCCTAACCCGAACCCTAACCCGAACCCTAAACCTAACCATAACCCGAACCCTAAATCTAAACCTAAACCTAACCCGAACCCTAACCCTAAACCTAACCCTAACCCGAACCCTAACCCTAACCCTAAACCGAACCCTAACCCTAACCCTTACCCTAAACCTAAACCTAACCCGAACCCTAACCCTAACCCCTAACCCTAACCCTAACCCTAACCCGAACCCTAACCCTAACCCTAACCCTAAACCTAACCCGAACCTGAACCCTAACCCTAACCCGAACCCGAACCCTAACCCTAACCTAACCCGAAACCTAACCCTAACCCTAACCCTAACCCTAAACCGAACCCTAACCCTAACCCGAACCCTAACCCTAACCCGAACCCGAACCCGAAACCTAACCCTAACCCGAACCCTAACCCTAACTCTAACCCGAACTCTAACCCAAACCAGCCCCTAACCCGAACCCGAACCCTAACCCTAAACCGAACCCGGACCCTAACCCTAACCCTAACCCTAACCCTAACCCTAACCCGAACCCTAACCCTAACCCTAACCCTAACCCCAACCCTAACACTAACCCGAACCCGAACCCGAACCCTAACCCTAACCCGAACCCTAACCCCACCCTAACCCTAACCCTAACCCTAACCAGAACCCTAAACCTAACCCTAACCCGACCCCTAACCCGGACCCTAACACGAACCCTAACCCTAACACGAACCCTAACCCTAACCCGAACCCTAACCCCACCCTAACCCTAACCCTAACCCTAACCAGAACCCTAAACCTAACCCTAACCCTAACCCTAACCCTAACCCGAACCCTAACCCTAACCCGAACCCGAACCCTAACCCTAACCCGAAACCTAAACCGAACCCACCCTAACCCGAACCCTAACCCTAACCCGAAACCTAACCCTAACCCTAAACCTAACCCGAAACCTAAACCTAACCCGAACCCTAACCCTATACCTAAACCGAATCCTAACCTGAACCCTAACCCTAACCCTAACCCGAACCCTAACCCTAACCCTAACCCGAACCCTAACCATAACCCTAACCCGAAGCCTCAACCTAACCCTAACACAAACCCTAACCGTAACCCGAAAAATAACCCTAACCCTAACCCTAACCCTAACCCGAACCCTAACCCTAACCCTAAACCGAACCCTAACCCGAACCCTAACCCTAACCCTAACCTGAACACTAACCCCTAACCCTAACCCGAACCCGAACCCTAACCCGAACCCTAACCCTAACCCTAACACGAAACCTAACCCTAACCCTAACCCGAACCCTAACCGTAACCCTAACTCTAACCCTAAACCTAACCCTAAACCGAAACCTAACCCTAACCCGAACCCTAACCCAAAACCTAAAGCTAACCCTAACCCTAAACCGAACCCTAACCCTAACCCGAACCCTAACCCGAAACCGAACCCTAACCCTAACCCTAACCCTAAACCGAACTTTAACCCGAACCCTAACCATAACCCTAACCCTAACCCAAACACTAACCCTAACCCGATCCCTAACCCTAAACCTAACCCTAACCCTAACCCGAACCCTAACCCTAACCCTAACCCTAACCTAACCCTAATCCGAACCCTAACCCTAACCCTAAACCTAACCCTAACACTAACCCCTAACCCTAACCCGAAAACTAACCCTAAACCTAACCCGAACCCGAACCCTAACCCCTAACCGTAACCCGAACCCGAACCCTAAACCTAACCCTAACCCTAACCCTAACCCTAACCCGAACCCCAACCCGAACCCTAACCCTAACCCTAACCCTAACCCCAACCCTAACACTAACCCGAACCCGAACCCGAACCCTAACCCTAACCCGAACCCTAACCCCACCCTAACCCTAACCCTAACCCTAACCAGAACCCTAAACCTAACCCTAACCTGACCCCTAACCCGGAACCTAACACGAACCCTAACCCTAACACGAACCCTAACCCTAACCCGAACCCTAACCCTAAACCTAACGCGAACCCTAACCGTAACCCTAACCCTAACCCTAACCCGAACCCTAACCCTAACCCGAACCCGAACCCTAACCCTAACCCGAAACCTAAACCGAACCCACCCTAACCCGAACCCTAACCCTAACCCGAAACCTAACCGTAACCCTAAACCTAACCCGAAACCTAAACCTAACACGAACCCTAACCCTATACCTAAACCGAATCCTAACCCGAACCCTAATCCTAACCCTAACCCGAAACCTAACCCTAACCCGAACCCTAACCATAACCCTAACCCGAAGCCTCAACCTAACCCTAACACAAACCCTAACCGTAACACGAAAAATAACCCTAACCCTAACCCTAACCCTAACCCGAAACCTAACCCTAACCCTAAACCGAACCCTAAACCGAACCCTAACCCTAACCCTAACCTGAACACTAACCCCTAACCCTAACACGAACCCGAACCCTAACCCGAACCCTAACACTAACCCTAACACGAAACCTAACCCTAACCCTAACCCGAACCCTAACCGTAACCCTAACTCTAACCCTAAACCTAACCCTAAACCGAAACCTAACCCTAACCCGAACCCTAACCCTAAACCGAACCCGAACCCGAACCAAACCCTAAACCAAACCCTAACCCTAACCCTAACCCGAACCCTACCCAAACCCGAACCCTAACCCGAACTCCAACCCTAACCATAACCCGACCCCGAAACCTAACCCTAACCCGAACCCTAACCCTAACCCTAATCCGAAACCTAACCCTAACCCGAACCCTAAACCTAACCCGAACCCGAATCCTAACCTAACCCGAACCCTAACAATAACCCTAACCCTAACACGAAACCTAACCCTAACCCTAACCCGAACCCTAACCCGAACCCTAAACCTAACCATAACCCTAACCCTAAACCTAAACCTAACCCGAACCCTAACACTAACACCTAACCCTAACCCTAACCCTAACCCGAACCCTAACCCTAACCCTAACCGTAAACCGAACCCGAACCCTAACCCTAACACGAACCCGAACCCTAACCCTAAACTAACCCGAACCCTAACCCTAACCCGAACCTAACCCTAACCCGAAACCTAACCCTAACCCTAACCCGAACCCGAACCCGAAACCTAACCCTAACCCTAACCCGAACCCTAACCCTAACACGAACCCTAATCCTAACCCTAACCCGAACCCTAACCCTAACCCTAACCCTAACCCCAACCCTAACCCGAAACCTAACCAGAACACTAACCCCTAACCCTAACCCGAACCCGAACCCTAACCCGAACACAAACCCTAAACCTAACCCGAACCCGAACCCTAACCCTAACCCGAACCCGAAGCCGAACCCTAACCCTAACCCTAACCCGAACCCTAACTCTAATCGTAACCCTAACCCTAAACCGAACCCTAACCCTAACCCTAACCCGAACCCTAACCCGAACACTAACTCTAACCCAAACCATAAACCGAACCCTAACCCTAACCCTAACCCTAACCCTATCCCTAACCATTCCCCGAACCCTAACCCTAACCCTAACCCTAACCCGAACCCTAACCCTAACCCTAACCCTAACCCAAACCCTAACCCTAACCCTAACCCTAACCTGAACCGAACCCTAAACCTAACCCTAACCCAAACCCTAACCGTAACAGGAATAACCCTAACCCTAACCCTAACCCTAACCCTAACCCGAACCCTAACCCTAGCCCTAGCCCTAACCCGAACCCTAACCCGAACCCTAACCCTAACCCTAACCTGATCACTAACCCCTAACCCTAAACCGAACCCGAACCCTAACCCGAACCCTAATCCTAACCCTAACCCGAACCCTAACCCTAACCCTCACCCTAACCCGAACCCTAACCCTAACCCTAACTCTAACCCTAAACCTAACACTAAACCGAACCCTAACCCTAACCCGAAACCTAAACCGATACCTAACCCTAACCCTAACCCTAACCCGAACCCTAACCCTAACCCGAACCCTAACCCGAACCCGAACCCTAACCCTAACCCTAACCCTAACCCGAACTTTAAACCGAACCCTAACCCTAACCCGAAACCTAACCATAACCCTAACCCTAACCCGAACACTAACACTAACCCGATCCCTAACCCTAAACCTAACCCTAACCCTAACCCGAACCCGAACCCTAACCCGAACCCTAACCCTAACCTTACCCCGAACCCAAACCCTAACACGAAACCTAACCCTAACCCGAATCCGAACCATAACCCTAACCCTAAAACTAACCCGCACACTAACCCTAACCCGAACCCAAACCCTAACCCTAACCCTAACCCTAAACCTAACCCTAACCCTAACCCGAACCCTAACCCTAACCCAAAACCGAAACCTAACCCTAACCCTAACCCTAACCCTAACCCTAACCCCAACCCTAAACCTAACACTAACCCTAACGCTAACCCGAACCCTAACCCTAACCCTAAACCTAACCCTAACCCGAACCCGAACCCTAACACTAACCCGAACCCGAACCCTAACCATAACCCGAACCCTAAACCTAACCCGAACCCTAACCCTACCCGAATTCTAACCCTAACCTAACCCGAACCCGAACCCGAACCCTACCATAACCCTAACCCGAACCCTAACCCTAACCCGAACCCTAACCCTAACCCTAACCCGAACCCTAACCCTAACCCTAAACCGATCCCTAACCCTAACCCGAACCCTAACCCTAAAACGAACCCGAACCGGAACCAAAACCTAAACCAAACCCTAAACCTAACCCTAACCCGAACCCTACCCAAACCCGAACCCTAACCCGAACTCGAACCCTAACCATAACCCGACCCCGAAACCTAACCCTAACCCGAACCCTAACCCTAACCCTAATCCGAAACCTAACCCTAACCCGAACCCTAAACCTAACCCGAACCCGAATCCTAACCCTAACCCGAACCCTAACAATAACCCTAACCCTAACACGAAACCTAACCCTAACCCTAACCCGAACCCTAACCCGAACCCTAACCCTAACCATAACCCTAACCCTAAACCTAACCCTAACCAGAACCCTAACACTAACCCCTAACCCTAACCCTAACCCTAACCCGAACCCTAACCCTAACCCTAACCCTAAACCGAACCCGAACCCTAACCCTAACCCGAACCCGAACCCTAACCCTAACCTAACCCGAACCCTAACCCTAACCCGAACCTAACCCTAACCCGAAACCTAACCCTAACCCTAACCCGAACCCGAACCCGAAACCTAACCCTAACCCTAACCCGAACCCTAACCCTAACACGAACCCTAATCCTAACCCTAACCCGAACCCTAAACCTAACCCTAACCCTAACCCCAACCCTAACCCGTAACCTAACCCGAACCCTAACCCCTAACCCTAACCCGAACCCGAACCCTAACCCGAACACGAACCCTAACCATAACCCGAACCCGAACCCTAACCCTAACCCGAACCCGAAGCCGAACCCGAACCCTAACCCTAACCCGAACCCTAAACCTAACCCGAACCCAAACCCTACCCTAATTCTAACCCTAACCTAACCCGAACCCGAACCCGAACCCTACCATAACCCTAACCCGAACCCTAACCCTAACCCGAACCCTAACCCTAACCCGAACCCTAACCCTAACCCTAAACCGAACCCTAACCCTAACCCGAACCCTAACCCTAAACCGAACCCGAACCCGAACCAAACCCTAAACCAAACCCTAACCCTAACCCTAACCCGAACCCTAACCCTAACCCTAACCCGAACCCTAACCCTAACCCTAAACCGAACCCTAACCCTAACCAGAACCCTAACCCTAAACCGAACCCGAACCCGAACCAAACCCTAAACCAAACCCTAACCCTAATCCTAACCCGAACCCTACCCAAACCCGAACCCTAACCCGAACTCCAACCCTAACCATAAACCAACCCCGAAACCTAACCCTAACCCGAACCCTAACCCTAACCCTAATCCGAAACCTAACCCTAACCCGAACCCTAAACCTAACCCGAACCCGAATCCTAACCTAACCCGAACCCTAACAATAACCCTAACCCTAACACGAAACCTAACCCTAACCCTAACCCGAACCCTAACCCGAACCCTAACCCTACCCATAACTCTAACCCTAAACCTAAACCTAACCCGAACCCTAACACTAACCCCTAACCCTAACCCTAACCCTAACCCGAACCCTAACCCTAACCCTAACCGTAAACCGAACCCGAACCCTAACCCTAACCCGAACCCGAACCCTAACCCTAACCTAACCCGAACCCTAACCCTAACCCGAATCTAACCCTAACCCGAAACCTAACCCTAACCCTAACCCGAACCCGAACCCGAAACCTAACCCTAACCCTAACCCGAACCCTAACCCTAACACGAACCCTAATCCTAACCCTAACCCGAACCCTAACCCTAACCCTAACCCTAACCCCAACCCTAACCCGAAACCTAACCAGAACACTAACCCCTAACCCTAACCCGAACCCGAACCCTAACCCGAACACAAACCCTAAACATAACCCGAACCCGAACCCTAATCCTAACCCGAACCTGAAGCCGAACCCTAACCCTAACCCTAACCCGAACACTAACTCTAACCCGAACCCTAAACCGAACCCTAACCCTAACCCTAACCCTAACCCTATCCCTAACCGTTCCCCGAACCCTAACCCTAACCCTAACCCTAACCCGAACCCTAACCCTAACCCTAACCCTAACCCAAACCCTAACCCTAACCCTAACCCTAACCTGAACCGAACCCTAACACTAACCCTAACCCTAAACCAAACACTAACCCTAACCCTAACCCTAACCCGTAACCCTAACCCGAACCCTAAACCTAAACCGAACCCTAAACCTAACCCTAACCCGAACCCTAACCCTAACCCTAACCCTAACAATAACCCTAACTCGAACCCTAACCCGAACCCTAACCCTAAACCTAACCCTACCCCGAACCCTAACCCCAACTCTAACTCGACCCTAACCCTAAACCTAACACAAAACCTAACCCTAACCCGAACCCGGACCCAAACACGAACCCTAACCCGAACCCGAACCCTAACCCTAACCCTAACCCGAACACTAACCCTAATCTAAACTCTAACCCAAACTCTAACCCGAACCCTAACTCGAACCCAAACCCTAACCCGAACCCTAACCCGAACCCTAAACCTAACCCTAAACCTAACCCGAACCCGAACCCTAACCCTAACCCGAACCCTAACCCGAAACCGAAACCTCACCCTAACCCTAACCCTAACCCGAACCCTAACCCTAACCCGAACCCTAACCCTAACCCTAACCCTAAACCGAACCCTAACCCTAACCCCTAAACCTAACCCTAACCCTAACCCGAACCCTAACCCTAACCCTAACCCTAACCCTAACCCGAACCCGAACTCTAACCCTAACCCTAACCCGAACCCTAACCCTAAACCTAACCCAAACCCTAACCCTAACCCTAACCCTAACCCGAAACCTAACCCTAAAACTAACCGGAACCCTAAACCGAACCCTAATCCTAACCCGAACCCTAACCCTAACCCGAACCCTAACCCTAACCCTAACACGAACCCTAACCCTAACCCTAACCCGAACCCTAACCCTAACCCGAACCCTAACCCTAACCCGAACCCGAACCCGAACCCTAACCCTAACTCTAACACTAACCCTAACCCGAACCCTAACCCAAACCTGAACCCTAACCCGAACCCGAACCCTAACCCTAATCCGAACCCGAACCCTAACCCTAACCCTAACCATAACCCTACCCCGAACCCTAACCCTAAACCTAACCCTAAAGACAAACCTAAACCGAACCCTAACCCAAACCCTAACCCGAACCCTAACCCCTAACACTAACCCGAACCCGAACCCGAACCCGAACCCTAACCCGAACCCTAACCCTAACACTCACCCTAACCCTAACCCCGAACCCGAACCCTAACCCTAACCCTAACCCGAACCCTAACCCGAACCCTAACCCGAACCCCAACCCTAACCCTAACCCGAACCCGAACCCGAAACCTAACACTAACCCGAACCCTAACCCCACCCTAAACCTAACCCTAACCCGAACCGGAACCCTAAACCTAACCCTAACCCGACCCCTAACCCGAACCCTAACCCTAACCCTAACCCTAACCCTAACCCTAAACCGAACCCTAACCCTAACCCTAACCCGAACCCTAACCGTAACCCTAAACCTAAACCTAACCCGAACCCTAACCCTAACCCGAACCCGAACCCTAACCCTAACCCGAAACCTAACCCTAACCCTAAACCTAACCCGAAACCTAAACCTAACCCGAACCCTAACCCTAAACCTAACCCGAACCCTAACCCGAACCCTAACCCTAACCCTAACCCGAACCCTAACCCTAACCCGAACCCTAACCATAACCCTAACCCGAACCCTCAACCTAACCCTAACCCAAACCCTAACCGTAACCCGAACAATAACCCTAACCCTAACCCTAACCCGAACCCGAACCCTAACCCTAACCCGAGCCCTAACCCTACCCGAAACCTAACCCTAACCTAACCCGAACCCGAACCCGATCCCTAACCCTAACCCTAACCCGAACCCTAAACCTAACCCGAACCCTAACCCTAACCCGAACCCTAACCCGAACCCTAAACCGAACCCTAACCCTAACCCGAACCCTAACCCTAACCCTAACCCGAACCCGAACCCTAACCCTAAACCGAACCCTAACCCTAACCCTAAACCTAACCCGAACCCTAACCCAAACCCGAACCCTAACCCGAACTCGAACCCTAACCATAACCCGACCCCGAAACCTAACCCTAACCCTAACACTAACCCGAACCCTAACCCTAACCCGAACCCTAACCCTAACCCGAACCCGAACCCTAACCCTAACCCGAACCCTAACAATAACCCTAACCCTAAGCCGAACCCTAACCCTAACCCTAACCCGAACCCTAACCCGAACCCTAAACCTAACCATAACCCGAACCCTAAATCTAAACCTAAACCTAACCCGAACCCTAACCCTAAACCTAACCCTAACCCGAACCCTAACCCTAACCCTAAACCGAACCCTAACCCTAACCCTTACCCTAAACCTAAACCTAACCCGAACCCTAACCCTAACCCCTAACCCTAACCCTAACCCTAACCCGAACCCTAACCCTAACCCTAACCCTAAACCT
>JAVLSZ010000089.1:1042500-1062500 GCA_032313775.1 Urocyon cinereoargenteus
TAACCCTAAACCTAACCCTAACACGAAACCTAACCCTAACCCCTAACCCTAACCCTAACCCTAACCCGAACCCTAACCCTACCCCTAACCCTAACCCTAACCCTAACACTAACCCGAACCCGAACCCTAAACCTAACCCTAACCCGAACCCTAACCCTAACCCTAACCCTAACCCGAACCCTAACCCTAACCCGAACCCTAACCCTAACCGGAAACCTAACCCTAACCCTAACCCGAACCCGAACCCAAACCCTAACCATAACCCTAACCCGAACCCTAACCCTAACCCAAACCCTAACCCTAACCCTAACCCGAACCCGAACCCTAACCCTAACCCAAACCCTAACCCTAACCCTAACCCGAACCCTAACCCTAACCCGAACCCGAACCCTAACCCTAACCCGAAACCTAACCCTAACCCTAAACCTAACCCGAAACCTAAACCTAACCCGAACCCTAACCCTAAACCTAACCCGAAACCTAAACCTAACCCGAACCCTAACCCTAAACCTAACCCGAACCCTAACCCGAACCCTAACCCTAACCCTAACCCGAACCCTAACCCTAAACCGAACCCTAACCATAACCCTAACCCGAACCCTACACCTAACCCTAACCCAAACCCTAACCCTAACCCGAACAATATCCCTAACCGTAACCCTAACCCTAACCCGAACCCTAACCCGAACCCTAACCCGAACCCTAACCCGAACCCTAACACTAACCCTAAACTGAACACTAACCCCTAACCCTAACCCGAACCCTAACACTAACCCGAACCCGAACACTAACCCTAACCCAAACCCTAACCCTAACCCGAACCCTAACCCTACCCGAAACCTAACCCTAACCTAACCCGAACCCGAAACCTAACCCTAACCCTAACCCTAACCCGAAACCTAAACCTAACCTGAACCCTAAACAAACCCTAACCTGAACCCTAACCCTAACCCTAAACCGAACCCTAACCCTAACCCAAACCCTAACCCTAACCCGAACCCGAACACGAAACCTAACCCTAAACCGAACCCTAACCCTAACCCGAACCCTAACCCTAAACCTAACCCTAACACGAAACCTAACCCTAACCCCTAACCCTAACCCTAACCCTAACCCGAACCCTAACCCTACCCCTAACCCTAACCCTAACCCTAACACTAACCCGAACCCGAACCCTAAACCTAACCCTAACCCGAACCCTAACCCTAACCCTAACCCTAACCCGAACCCTAACCCTAACCCGAACCCTAACCCTAACCGGAAACCTAACCCTAACCCTAACCCGAACCCGAACCCAAACCCTAACCATAACCCTAACCCGAACCCTAACCCTAACCCAAACCCTAACCCTAACCCTAACCCGAACCCGAACCCTAACCCTAACCCAAACCCTAACCCTAACCCTAACCCGAACCCTAACCCTAACCCGAACCCGAACCCTAACCCTAACCCGAAACCTAACCCTAACCCTAAACCTAACCCGAAACCTAAACCTAACCCGAACCCTAAACCTAAACCTAACCCGAACCCTAACCCGAACCCTAACCCTAACCCTAACCCGGACCCTAACCCTAAACCGAACCCTAACCATAACCCTAACCCGAACCCTCAACCTAACCCTAACCCAAACCCTAACCGTAACCCGAACAATAACCCTAACCCTAACCCTAACCCTAACCCGAACCCTAACCCTAACCCTAACCCACCCTAACCCGAACCCTAACCCTAACCCTAACCTGAACACTAACCCCTAACCCTAACCCGAACCCTAACACTAACCCGAACCCGAACCCTAACCCTAACCCGAACCCTAACCCTAACCCGAACCCTAAACCTACCCGAAACCTAACCCTAACCTAACCTGAACCCGAAACAGAACCCTAACCCTAACCCTAACCCAAACCCTAAACCTAACCCGAACCCTAACCCTAACCCTAACCCGAACCCTAACCCTAACCCTAAACCGAACCCTAACCCTAACCCGAACCCTAACCCTAACCCGAACCCGAACCCGAAACCTAACCATAAACCGAACCCTAACCCTAACCCGAAACCTAACCCTAACCCGAACCCTAACCCTAACCCTAACCCGAACCCTAACCCTAACCCCTAACCCTAACCCTAACCCTAACCCGAACCCTAACCGTACCCCTAACCCTAACCCTAACCCTAACCCTAACCCGAACCCGAACCCTAACCCTAACCCTAATCCTAACCCTAACTCGAACCCTAATCCGAACCCTAACCCTAACCCTAACCCGAACCCTAACCCGAACTCTAACTCGGCCCTAACCCTAAACCCTAACCCTAATCCTAACCCGAAACCTAACCCTAACCCGAACCCGTACCCAAACACGAACCCTAACCCGAACCCGTACTCTAACCCGAACCCTAACCCGAACCCTAACCCGAACCCTAACCCGAACCCTAACCCTAACCCTAACCCGAACCCTAACCCTAATCTAAACTCTAAACCACACCCTAACCCGAACCCTAACTCGAACCCAAACCCTAACCCGAACCCTAACCCGAACCCTAACCCTAACCCTAAACCTAACCCGAATCCGAACCCTAACCCTAACCCGAACCCTAACCCTAACCCGAAACCTCACCCTAACCCTAACCCCGAACCCGAAACCTAACCCTAACCCTAACCCGAACCCTAACCCTAACCCTAACCGTAACCCGAAACCTAACACTAACCCCTAACCCTAACCCTAACCCTAACCCGAACCCTAACCCTAATCCTAACCCTAACCCTAACCCTAACCCGAACCCGAACCCTAAACCTAACCCTAACCCGAACCCTAACCCTAACCCTAAACCGAACCCTAACCCTAACCCGAACCCTAAACCTAACCGGAAACCTAACCCTAACCCTAACCCGAACCCGAACCCAAACCCTAAACGTAACCCTAACCCGAACCCTAACCCTAACCCGAACCCTAACCCTAACCCTAACCCGAACCCTAACCCTAACCCTAACCCGAACCCTAACCCTAACCCGAAACCTAACCCTAACCTGAACCCGAACCCGAACCCTAACCCTAACCCGAACCCTAACCTTAAACCTAACCCGAACCCTAACGCAACCCGAACCCTAACCCGAACCCGAACCCTAACCCTAACCCGAACCGGAACCCTAACCCTAACCCTAACCCTAACCCTAACCCGATCCCTAACCCTAAACCTAAACCTAAACACAACCCTAACCCGAACCCTAACCCGAACCCTAAACCGAACCCTAACCCCTAACATTAACCCGAACCCGAACCCTAACCCGAACCCGAACCCTAAACCTAACCCTAACACAAACCCTCACCCTAACCCTAACCCCGAACCCGAACCCTAACCCTAACCCTAACCCGAACGCTAACCCGAAACCTAACACGAACCCCAACCCTAACCCTAACCCGAACCCGAACCCTAACCCTAACCCGAACCCTAACCCCACCCTAACCGTAACCCTAACCCTAACAGGAACCCTAACGCTAACCCTAACCCGACCCCTAACCCGAACACTAACACGAACCCTAACCCTAAACCTAACCCTAACCCTAACCCGAACCCTAACCCTAACCCTAACCTGAACCCTAACCGTAACCCTAACCCTAACCCTAACCCGAACCCTAACCTTAACCCGAACCCGAACCCTAACCCTAACCCGAAACCTAAACCGAACACACCCTAACCCGAACCCTAACCCTAACCCGAAACCTAACCCTAACCCTAAACCTAACCCGAAACCTAAACCTAACCCGAACCCTAACCCTAAACCTAACCCGAACCCTAACCCGAACCTAACCCTAACCCTAACCCGAACCCTAACCCTAAACCGAACCCTAACCATAACCCTAACCCGAACCCTACACCTAACCCTAACCCAAACCCTAACCGTAACCCGAACAATAACCCTAACCGTAACCCTAACCCTAACCCGAACCCTAACCCTAACCCTAACCCGAACCCTAACCCGAACCCTAACACTAACCCTAACCTGAACACTAACCCCTAACCCTAACCCGAACCCTAACACTAACCCGAACCCGAACACTAACCCTAACCCGAACCCTAACCCTAACCGGAAACCTAACCCTAACCCTAACCCGAACAATAACCCTAACCGGAAACCTAACCCTAACCCTAACCCGAACCCGAACCCAAACCCTAACCGTAACCCTAACCCAAACCCTAACCCTAACCCTAACCCGAACCCTAACCCTAACCCGAACCCGAACCCTAACCTTAACCCGAAAGCTAACCCTAACCCTAAACCTAACCCGAAACCTAAACCTAACCGGAACCCTAACCCTAAACCTAACCCGAACCCTAACCCTAACCCTAACCCTAACCCGGACCCTAACCCTAAACCGAACCCTAACCATAACCCTAACCCGAACCCTCAACCTAACCCTAACCCAAACCCTAACCGTAACCCGAACAATAACCCTAACCCTAACCCTAACCCTAACCAGAACCCTAACCCTAACCCTAACCCGAACCCTAACCCGAACCCTAACCCTAACCCTAACCTGAACACTAACCCCTAACCCTAACCCGAACCCTAACACTAACCCGAACCCGAACCCTAACACTAACCCGAACCCTAACCCTAACCCGAACCCTAACCCTACCCGAAACCTAACCCTAACCTAACCCGAACCCGAAACCGAACCCTAACCCTAACCCTAACCCGAACCCTAAACCTAACCCGAACCCTAACCCTAACCCTAACCCGAACCCTAACCCTAACCCTAAACCGAACCCTAACCCTAACCCGAACCCTAACCCTAACCCGAACACGAACCCGAAACCTAACCCTAAACCGAACCCTAACCCTAACCCGAACCCTAACCCTAACCCGAACCCTAACCCTAACCCTAACCCGAACATTAACCCTAACCCCTAACCCTAACCCTAACCCTAACCCGAACCCTAACCCTACCCCTAACCCTAACCCTAACCCTAACCCTAACCCGAACCCGAAGCCTAACCCTAACCCTAATCCTAACCCTAACTCGAACCCTAACCCGAACCCTAACCCTAACCCTAACCCGAACCCTAACCCGAACTCTAACTCGGCCCTAACCCTAACCCCTAACCCTAAACCTAACCCGAAACCTAACCCTAACCCGAACCCGTACCCAAACACGAACCCTAACCCGAACCCGTACTCTAACCATAACCCTAACCCGAACCCTAACCCGAACCCTAACCCGAACCCTAACCCTAACCCTAACCCGAACCCTAACCCTAATCTAAACTCTAAACCACACCCTAACCCGAACCCTAACTCGAACCCAAACCCTAACCCGAACCCTAACCCGAACCCTAACCCTAACCATAAACCTAACCCGAATCCGAACCCTAACCCTAACCCGAACCCTAACCCTAACCCGAAACCTCACCCTAACCCTAACCCCGAACCCGAAACCTAACCCTAACCCTAACCCGAACCCTAACCCTAACCCTAACCGTAACCCGAACCCTAACACTAACCCCTAACCCTAACCCTAACCCTAACCCGAACCCTAACCCTACCCCTAACCCTAACCCTAACCCTAACCCGAACCCGAACCCTAAACCTAACCCTAACCCGAACCCTAACCCTAATCATAAACCGAACCCTAACCCTAACCCGAACCCTAACCCTAACCGGAAACCTAACCCTAACCCTAACCCGAACCCGAACCCAAACCCTAACCGTAACCCTAACCCGAACCCTAACCCTAACCCGAACCCTAACCCTAACCCTAACCCGAACCCTAACCCAAACCCTAACCCGAACCCTAACACGAACCCTAACCCTAACCCTAACCCTAACCCGAACCCTAACCCTAACCCTAACCCGAACCCTAACCCGAACCCTAACCCTAACCCTAACCCTAACCCGAAACCTAAACCTAACGCTCACCGGAACCCTAACCCTAACCCTAACCCGAACCCTAACCCTAACCCGAACCCGAACCCTAACCCTAAACCTAACCCTAACCCGAACCCTAACCCTAACCCTAAACCGAACCCTAACCCTAACCCGAACCCTAAACCTAACCGGAAACCTAACCCTAAGCCTAACCCGAACCCGAACCCAAACCCTAAACGTAACCCTAACCCGAACCCTAACCCTAACCCGAACCCTAACCCTAACCCTAACCCGAACCCTAACCCTAACCCTAACCCGAACCCTAACCCTAACCCGAACCCTAACCCTAAACCTAACCCGAACCCTAACGCAACCCGAACCCTAACCCGAACCCGAACCCTAACCCTAACCCGAACCGGAACCCTAACCCTAACCCTTACCCTAACCCTAACCCGATCCCTAACCCTAAACCTAAACCTAAACACAACCCTAACCCGAACCCTAACCCGAACCCTAAACCGAACCCTAACCCCTAACATTAACCCGAACCCGAACCCTAACCCGAACCCGAACCCTAAACCTAACCCTAACACAAACCCTCACCCTAACCCTAACCCCGATCCCGAACCCGAACCCTAACCCTAACCCTAACCCGAACGCTAACCCGAAACCTAACACGAACCCCAACCCTAACCCTAACCCGAACCCGAACCCTAACCCTAACCCGAACCCTAACCCCACCCTAACCGTAACCCTAACCCTAACCGGAACCCTAACCCTAACCCTAACCCGACCCCTAACCCGAACACTAACACGAACCCTAACCCTAAACCTAACCCTAACCCTAACCCGAACCCTAACCCTAACCCTAACCTGAACCCTAACCGTAACCCTAACCCTAACCCTAACCCGAACCCTAACCCTAACCCGAACCCGAACCCTAACCCTAACCCGAAACCTAAACCGAACACACCCTAACCCGAACCCTAACCCTAACCCGAAACCTAACCCTAACCCTAAACCTAACCCGAAACCTAAACCTAACCCGAACCCTAACCCTAAACCTAACCCGAACCCTAACCCGAACCTAACCCTAACCCTAACCCGAACCCTAACCCTAAACCGAACCCTAACCATAACCCTAACCCGAACCCTACACCTAACCCTAACCCAAACCCTAACCGTAACCCGAACAATAACCCTAACCGTAACCCTAACCCTAACCCGAACCCTAACCCTAAACCTAACCCGAACCCTAACCCGAACCCTAACACTAACCCTAACCTGAACACTAACCCCTAACCCTAACCCGAACCCTAACACTAACCCGAACCCGAACACTAACCCTAACCCGAACCCTAACCCTAACCCGAACCCTAACCCTAACCCGAACAATAACCCTAACCGGAAACCTAACCCTAACCCTAACCCGAACCCGAACCCGAACCCAAACCCTAACCATAACCCTAACCCGAACCCTAACCTAACCCAAACCCTAACCCTAACCCTAACCCGAACCGTAACCCTAACCCAAACCCTAACCCTAACCCTAACCCGAACCCTAACCCTACCCGAAACCTAACCCTAACCTAACCCGAACCCGAAACCGAACCCTAACCCTAACCCTAACCCGAACCCTAAAACTAACCCGAACCCTAACCCTAACCCTAACCCGAACCCTAACCCTAACCCTAAACCGAACCCTAACCCTAACCCGAACCCTAACCCTAACCCGAACACGAACCCGAAACCTAACCCTAAACCGAACCCTAACCCTAACCCGAACCCTAACCCTAACCCGAACCCTAAACCTAACCCTAACCCGAACACTAACCCTAACCCCTAACCCTAACCATAACCCTAACCCGAACCCTAACCCTACCCCTAACCCGAACCCTAACCCTAACCCTAACCCGAACCCTAACGCAACCCGAACCCTAACCCGAACCCGAACCCTAACCCTAACCCGAACCGGAACCCTAACCCTAACCCTAACCCTAACCCTAACCCGAACCCTAACCCGAACCCTAACCCTAAACCTAAACCTAAACACAACCCTAACCCGAACCCTAACACTAACCCCTAACCCTAACCCTAACCCTAACCCTAACCCTAACCCTAACCGGAACCCTAACCCTAACCCTAACCCGACCCCTAACCCGAACCCTAACACGAACCCTAACCCTAAACCTAACCCTAACCCTAACCCGAACCCTAACCCTAACCCTAACCTGATCCCTAAACGTAACCCTAACCCTAACCCTAACCCGAACCCTAACCCTAACCCGAACCCGAACCCTAACCCTAACCCGAAACCTAAACCGAACCCACACTAACCCGAACACTAACCCTAACCCGAAACCTAACCCTAACCCTAAACCTAACCCGAAACCTAAACCTAACCCGAACCCTAACCCTAAACCTAACCCGAACCCTAACCCGAACCCTATCCCTAACCCTAACCCGAACCCTAACCCTAAACCGAACCCTAACCATAACCCTAACCCGAACCCTCCACCTAAACCTAACCCAAACCCTAACCGTAACCCGATCAATAACCCTAACCGTAACCCTAACCCTAACCCGAACCCTAACCCTAACCCTAACCCGAACCCTAACCCGAACCCTAACACTAACCCTAACCTGAACACTAACCCCTAACCCTAACCCGAACCCTAACACTAACCCGAACCCGAACACTAACCCTAACCCGAACCCTAACCCTAACCCGAACCCTAACCCTACCCGAAACCTAACCCTAACCTAACCCGAACCCGAAACCGAACCCTAACCCTAACCCTAACCCGAACCCTAAACCTAACCCGAAATCTAACCCTAACCCTAACCCGAACACTAACCCTAACCCTAAACCGAACCCTAACCCTAACCCGAACCCTAACCCTAACCCGAACCCGAACCCGAAACCTAACCCTAAACCGAACCCTAACCCTAACCCGAACCCTAACCCTAACCCTAACCCTAACCCGAAACCTAACCCTAACCCCTAACCCTAACCCTAACCCTAACCCGAACCCTAACCCTACCCCTAACCCTAACCCTAACCCTAACCCGAACCCGAACCCTAAACCTAACCCTAAACCGAACCCTAACCCTAACCCTAACCCGAACCCTAACCCTAACCGGAAACCTAACCCTAACCCTAACCCGAACCCGAAACCAAACCCTAACTATAACCCTAACCCGAACCCTAACCCTAACACAAACCCTAACCCTAACCCTAACCCGAACCCTAACCCTAAACCGAACCCTAACCATAACCCTAACCCGAACCCTACACCTAACCCTAACCCAAACCCTAACCGTAACCCGAACAATAACCCTAACCGTAACCCTAACCCTAACCCGAACCCTAACCCTAACCCTAACCCGAACCCTAACCCGAACCCTAACACTAACCCTAACCTGAACACTAACCCCTAACCCTAACCCGAAACCTAACACTAACCCGAACCCGAACACTAACCCTAACCCGAACCCTAACCCTAACCCGAACCCTAAGCCTAACACGAACCCTAACCCTAACCGGAAACCTAACCCTAACCCTAACCCGAACCCGAACCCAAACCCTAACCATAACCCTAACCCGAACCCTAACCCTAACCCAAACCCTAACCCTAACCCTAACCCGAACCCTAACCCTAACCCAAACCCTAACCTTAACCCTAACCCGAACCCTAACCCTAACCCGAACCCGAACCCTAACCCTAACCCGAAACCTAACCCTAACCCTAAACCTAAACCGAAACCTAAACCTAACCCGAACCCTAACCCTAAACCTAACCCGAACCCTAACCCGAACCCTAACCCTAACCCTAACCCGGACCCTAACCCTAAACCGAACCCTAACCATAACCCTAACCCGAACCCTCAACCTAACCCTAACCCAAACCCTAACCGTAACCCGAACAATAACCCTAACCCTAACCCTAACCCTAACCCGAACCCTAACCCTAACCCTAACCTGAACCCTAACCCGAACCCTAACCCTAACCCTAACCTGAACACTAACCCCTAACCCTAACCCGAAACCGAACCCTAACCCTAACCCGAACCCTAACCCTAACCCGAACCCTAACCCTACCCAAAACCTAACCCTAACCTAACCCGAACCCGAAACCGAACCCTAACCCTAACCCTAACCCGAACCCTAAACCTAACCCGAACCCTAACCCTAACCCTAACCCGAACCCTAACCCTAACCCTAAACCGAACCCTAACCCTAACCCGAACCCTAAACCTAACCCGAACCCGAACCCGAAACCTAACCCTAAACCGAACCCTAACCCTAACCCGAACCCTAACCCTAACCCGAACCCTAACCCTAACACTAACTCGAACCCTAACCCTAACCCCTAACCCTAACCCTAACCCGAACCCTAACCCTACCCCTAACCCTAACCCTAACCCTAACCCGAACCCGAACCCTAACCCTAACCCTAACCCTAACCCTAACTCGAACCCTAACCCGAACCCTAACCCTAACCCTAACCCGAACCAACCCGAACTCTAACTCGGCCCTAACCCTAACCCCTAACCCTAATCCTAACCCGAAACCTAACCCTAACCCGAACCCGTACCCAAACACGAAACCTAACCCGAACCCGTACTCTAACCCGAACCCTAACCCGAACCCTAACCCGAACCCTAACCCGAACCCTAACCCTAACCCTAACCCGAACACTAACGCAAATCGAAGCCTAAACCGAACCCGAACCCTAACCCTAACCCGAACCGGAACCCTAACCCTAACCCTAACACTAACCCTAACCCGAACCCTAACCCTAAACCTAAACCTAAACACAACCCTAACCCGAACCCTAACCCGAACCCTAACCCGAACCCTAACCCCTAACACTAACCCGAACCCGAACCCTAACCCGAACCCGAACCCTAAACCTAACCCTAACACTAACCCTCACCCTAACCCTAACCCTAACCCTAACCCTAACCCGAACCCTAAACTTAACCCTAAACCGAACCCTAACCCTAACCCGAACCCTAACCCTAACCCGAACCCGAACCCGAAACCTAACCCTAAACCGAAACCTAACCCTAACCCGAACCCTAACCCTAACCCGAACCCTAACCCTAACCCTAACCCGAACCCTAACCCTAACCCCTAACCCTAACCCTAACCCGAACCCGAACCCTACCCCTAACCCTAACCCTAACCCTAACCCTAACCCGAACCCGAACCCTAACCCTAACCCTAACCCTAAACCTAACTCGAACCCTAACCCGAACTCTAACCCTAACCCTAACCCGAACCCTAAACCGAACTCTAACTCGGCCCTAACCCTAACCCCTAACCCTAATCCTAAACCGAAACCTAACACTAACCCGAACCCGTACCCAAACACGAACCCTAACCCGAACCCGGACTCTAACCCGAACCCTAACCCGAACCCTAACCCGAACCCTAACCCGAACCCTAACCCTAACCCTAACCCGAACCCTAACGCTAATCTAAACTCTAAACCACACCCTAACCCGAACCCTAACTCGAACCCAAACCCTAACCCGAACCCTAACCCGAACCCTAACCCTAACCCGAACCCTAACCCTAACCCGAAACCTCACCCTAACCCTAACCCCGAACCCGAACCCTAACCCTAACCCTAACCCGAACCCTAACCCTAACCCTAACCCTAACCCGAACCCTAACACGAACCCCAACCCTAACCCTAACCCGAACACGAACCCGAACCCTAACCCTAACCCGAACCCTAACCCCACCCTAACCCTAACCCTAACCCTAACCGGAACCCTAACCCTAACCCTAACCCGACCCCTAACCCGAACCCTAACACGAACCCTAACCCTAAACCTAACCCTAACCCTAACCCGAACCCTAACCCTAACCCTAACCTGAACCCTAACCATAACCCTAACCCTAACCCTAACCCGAACCCTAACCCTAACCCGAACCCGAACCCTAACCCTAACCCGAAACCTAAACCGAACCCACACTAACCCGAACACTAACCCTAACCCGAAACCTAACCCTAACCCTAAACCTAACCCGAAACCTAAACCTATCCCGAACCCTAACCCTAAACCTAACCCGAACCCTAACCCGAACCCTATCCCTAACCCTAACCCGAACCCTAACCCTAAACCGAACCCTAACCATAACCCTAACCTGAACCCTCCACCTAAACCTAACCCAAACCCTAACCGTAACCCGAACAATAACCCTAACCGTAACCCTAACCCTAACCCGAACCCTAACCCTAACCCTAACCCGAACCCTAACCCGAACCCTAACACTAACCCTAACCTGAACACTAACCCCTAACCCTAACCCGAAACCTAACACTAACCCGAACCCGAACACTAACCCTAACCCGAACCCTAACCCTAACCCGAACCCTAAGCCTAACACGAACCCTAACCCTAACCGGAAACCTAACCCTAACCCTAACCCGAACCCGAACCCAAACCCTAACCATAACCCTAACCCGAACCCTAACCCTAACCCAAACCCTAACCCTAACCCTAACCCGAACCCTAACCCTAACCCAAACCCTAACCTTAACCCTAACCCGAACCCTAACCCTAACCCGAACCCGAACCCTAACCCTAACCCGAAACCTAACCCTAACCCTAAACCTAAACCGAAACCTAAACCTAACCCGAACCCTAACCCTAAACCTAACCCGAACCCTAACCCGAACCCTAACCCTAACCCTAACCCGGACCCTAACCCTAAACCGAACCCTAACCATAACCCTAACCCGAACCCTCAACCTAACCCTAACCCAAACCCTAACCGTAACCCGAACAATAACCCTAACCCTAACCCTAACCCTAACCCGAACCCTAACCCTAACCCTAACCTGAACCCTAACCCGAACCCTAACCCTAACCCTAACCTGAACACTAACCCCTAACCCTAACCCGAAACCGAACCCTAACCCTAACCCGAACCCTAACCCTAACCCGAACCCTAACCCTACCCAAAACCTAACCCTAACCTAACCCGAACCCGAAACCGAACCCTAACCCTAACCCTAACCCGAACCCTAAACCTAACCCGAACCCTAACCCTAACCCTAACCCGAACCCTAACCCTAACCCTAAACCGAACCCTAACCCTAACCCGAACCCTAAACCTAACCCGAACCCGAACCCGAAACCTAACCCTAAACCGAACCCTAACCCTAACCCGAACCCTAACCCTAACCCGAACCCTAACCCTAACACTAACTCGAACCCTAACCCTAACCCCTAACCCTAACCCTAACCCGAACCCTAACCCTACCCCTAACCCTAACCCTAACCCTAACCCGAACCCGAACCCTAACCCTAACCCTAACCCTAACCCTAACTCGAACCCTAACCCGAACCCTAACCCTAACCCTAACCCGAACCAACCCGAACTCTAACTCGGCCCTAACCCTAACCCCTAACCCTAATCCTAACCCGAAACCTAACCCTAACCCGAACCCGTACCCAAACACGAAACCTAACCCGAACCCGTACTCTAACCCGAACCCAAATCCGAACCCTAACCCGAACCCTAACCCGAACCCTAACCCTAACCCTAACCCGAACACTAACGCAAATCGAAGCCTAAACCGAACCCGAACCCTAACCCTAACCCGAACCGGAACCCTAACCCTAACCCTAACACTAACCCTAACCCGAACCCTAACCCTAAACCTAAACCTAAACACAACCCTAACCCGAACCCTAACCCGAACCCTAACCCGAACCCTAACCCCTAACACTAACCCGAACCCGAACCCTAACCCGAACCCGAACCCTAAACCTAACCCTAACACTAACCCTCACCCTAACCCTAACCCTAACCCTAACCCTAACCCGAACCCTAAACTTAACCCTAAACCGAACCCTAACCCTAACCCGAACCCTAACCCTAACCCGAACCCGAACCCGAAACCTAACCCTAAACCGAAACCTAACCCTAACCCGAACCCTAACCCTAACCCGAACCCTAACCCTAACCCTAACCCGAACCCTAACCCTAACCCCTAACCCTAACCCTAACCCGAACCCGAACCCTACCCCTAACCCTAACCCTAACCCTAACCCTAACCCGAACCCGAACCCTAACCCTAACCCTAACCCTAAACCTAACTCGAACCCTAACCCGAACTCTAACCCTAACCCTAACCCGAACCCTAAACCGAACTCTAACTCGGCCCTAACCCTAACCCCTAACCCTAATCCTAAACCGAAACCTAACACTAACCCGAACCCGTACCCAAACACGAACCCTAACCCGAACCCGGACTCTAACCCGAACCCTAACCCGAACCCTAACCCGAACCCTAACCCGAACCCTAACCCTAACCCTAACCCGAACCCTAACGCTAATCTAAACTCTAAACCACACCCTAACCCGAACCCTAACTCGAACCCAAACCCTAACCCGAACCCTAACCCGAACCCTAACCCTAACCCGAACCCTAACCCTAACCCGAAACCTCACCCTAACCCTAACCCCGAACCCGAACCCTAACCCTAACCCTAACCCGAACCCTAACCCTAACCCTAACCGTAACCCGAACCCTAACACTAACCCCTAATCCTAACCCTAACCCTAACCCGAAACCTAACCCTACCCCTAACCCTAACCCTAACCCTAACCCGAACCCGAACCCTAAACCTAACCCTGACCCTAACCCTAACCCTAACCCTAATCCGAGCCCTAACCCTAACCAGAACCCTAACCCTAACCGGAAAACTAACCCTAACCCTAACCCGAACCCGAACCCAAAACCTAACCGTAACCCTAACCCGAACCCTAATCCTAACCCGAACCCTAACCCTAACCCTAACCCGAACCCTAACCCTAACCCTAACCCGAACCCTAACCGTAACCCGAACCCTAACCCTAACCTGAACCCGAAACCGAACCCTAACCCTAACCCGAATCCTAACCCTAACCCTAACCCGAGCCCTAACGCAAACCGAACCCTAAACCGAACCCGAACCCTAACCCTAACCCGAACCGGAACCCTAACCCTAACCCTAACCCTAACCCTAACCCTAACCCTAACCCGAACCCTAACCCTAAACCTAAACCTAAACACAACCCTAACCCGAAACCTAACCCGAATCCTAACCCGAACCCTAACCCCTAACACTAACCCGAACCCGAACCCTAACCCGAACCCGAACCCTAAACCTAACCCTAACACTAACCCTCACCCTAACCCTAACCCCGAACCCGAACCCTAACCCTAACCCTAACCCGAACGCTAACCCGAACCCTAACACGAACCCCAACCCTAACCCTAACCCGAACACGAACCCGAACCCTAACCCTAACCCGAACCCTAACCCCACCCTAACCCTAACCCTAACCCTAACCGGAACCCTAACCCTAACCCTAACCCGACCCCTAACCCGAACCCTAACACGAACCCTAACCCTAAACCTAACCCTAACCCTAACCCGAACCCTAACCCTAACCCTAACCTGAACCCTAACCATAACCCTAACCCTAACCCTAACCCGAACCCTAACCCTAACCCGAACCCGAACCCTAACCCTAACCCGAAACCTAAACCGAACCCACACTAACCCGAACACTAACCCTAACCCGAAACCTAACCCTAACCCTAAACCTAACCCGAAACCTAAACCTATCCCGAACCCTAACCCTAAACCTAACCCGAACCCTAACCCGAACCCTATCCCTAACCCTAACCCGAACCCTAACCCTAAACCGAACCCTAACCATAACCCTAACCTGAACCCTCCACCTAAACCTAACCCAAACCCTAACCGTAACCCGAACAATAACCCTAACCGTAACCCTAACCCTAAACCGAACCCTAACCCTAACCCTAACCCGAACCCTAACCCGAACCCTAACACTAACCCTAACCTGAACACTAACCCCTAACCCTAACCCGAACCCTAACACTAACCCGAACCCGAACACCAACCCTAACCCGAACCCTAACCCTAACCCGAACCCTAACCCTACCCGAAACCTAACCCTAACCTAACCCGAACCCGAAACCGAACCCTAACCCTAACCCTAACCCGAACCCTAAACCTAACCCGAAATCTAACCCTAACCCTAACCCGAACACTAACCCTAACCCTAAACCGAACCCTAACCCTAACCCGAACCCTAACCCTAACCCGAACCCGAACACGAAACCTAACCCTAAACCGAACCCTAACCCTAACCCGAACCCTAACCCTAACCCTAACCCTAACCCGAAACCTAACCCTAACCCCTAACCCTAACCCTAACCCTAACCCGAACCCTAACCCTACCCCTAACCCTAACCCTAACCCTAACCCTAACCCGAACCCGAACCCTAAACCTAACCCTAACCCGAACCCTAACCCTAACCCTAACCCGAACCCTAACCCTAACCGGAAACCTAACCCTAACCCTAACCCGATCCCGAAACCAAACCCTAACCATAACCCTAACCCGAACCCTAACCCTAACACAAACCCTAACCCTAACCCTAACCCGAACCCTAACCCTAACCGAAACCCTAACCCTAACCCTAACCCGAACCCTAACCCTAACCTGAACGCGAACCCTAACCCTAACCCGAAACCTAACCCTAACCCTAATCCTAACCCGAAACCTAAACCTAACCCGAACCCTAACCCTAAACCTAACCCGAACCCTAACCCGAACCCTAACCCTAACCCTAACCCGGACCCTAACACTAAACCGAACCCTAACCATAACCCTAACCCGAACCCTCAACCTAACCCTAACCCAAACCCTAACCGTAACCCGAACAATAACCCTAACCCTAACCCTAACCCTAACCCGAACCCTAACCCTACCCGAAACCTAACCCTAACCTAACCCGAACCCGAAACCGAACCCTAACCCTAACCCTAAACCGAACCCTAAACCTAAACCGAACCCTAACCCTAACCTTAACCCGAACCCTAACCCTAACCCTAAACCGAACCCTAACCCTAACCCGAACCCTAACCCTAACCCGAACCCGAACCCGAAACCTAACCCTAAACCGAACCCTAACCCTAACCCGAACCCTAACCCTAACCCTAACCCTAACCCGAAACCTAACCCTAACCCCTAACCCTAACCGTAACCCTAACCCGAACCCTAACCCTACCCCTAACCCTAACCCTAACCCTAACCCGAACCCTAACCCGAAACCTAACCCTAACCCTAACCCTAACCCGAAACCTAACCCTAACCCCTAACCCTAACCCTAACCCTAACCCGAAACCTAACCCTAACCCCTAACACTAACCCTAACCCGAACCCTAACCCTACCCCTAACCCTAAACCTAACCAAAACCCTAACCCGAACCCGAACCTTAACCCTAACCCTAACCCTAACCCTAACTCGAACCCTAACCCGAACTCTAACCCTAACCCTAACCCGAACCCTAACCCGAACTCTAACTCGGCCCTAACCCTAACCCCTAACCCTAATCCTAACCCGAAACCTAACCCTAACCCGAACCCGTACCCAACACGAACCCTAACCCGAACCCGTACTCTAACCCGAACCCTAAACCGAACCCTAACCCGAACCCTAACCCGAACCCTAACCCTAACCCTAACCCGAACCCTAACCCTAATCTAAACTCTAAACCACACCCTAACCCGAACCCTAACTCGAACCCAAACCCTAACCCGAACCCTAACCCGAACCCTAACGCTAACCCTAAACCTAACCCGAATCCGAACCCTAACCCTAACCCGAACCCTAAACCTAACCCGACACCTCACCCTAACCCTAACCCCGAACCCGAACCCTAACCCTAACCCTAACCCGAACCCTAACCCTAACCCTAACCGTAACCCGAACCCTAACACTAACCCCTAACCCTAACCCTAACCCTAAACCGAACCCTAACCCTACCCCTAACCCTAACCCTAACCCTAACCCGAACCCGAACCCTAAACCTAACCCTAACCCGAACCCTAACCCTAACCCTAACCCGAACCCTAAACCTAACCCGAACCCTAACCCTAACCGGAAACCTAACCCTAACCCTAACCCGAACCCGAACCCAAACCCTAACCGTAACCCTAACCCGAACCCTAACCCTAACCCGAACCCTAACCCTAACCCTAACCCGAACCCTAACCCTAACCCTAACCCGAACCCTAACCGTAACCCGAACCCTAACCCTAACCTGAACCCGAAACCGAACCCTAACCCTAAACCGAACCCTAACCCTAACCCTAACCCGAACCCTAACGCAACCCGAACCCTAACCCGAACCCGAACCCTAACCCTAACCCGAACCGGAACCCTAACCCTAACCCTAACCCTAACCCGAACCCTAACCCTAAACCTAAACCTAAACACAACCCTAACCCGAACCCTAACCCGAACCCGAACCCGAACCCTAACCCCTAACACTAACCCGAACCCGAACCCTAACCCGAACCCGAACCCTAAACCTAACCCTAACACTAACCCTCACCCTAACCCTAACCCCGAACCCGAAACCTAACCCTAACCCCAACCCGAACGCTAACCCGAACCCTAACACGAACCCCAACCCTAACCCTAACCCGAACACGAACCCGAACCCTAACCCTAACCCGAACCCTAACCCCACCCTAACCCTAACCCTAACCCTAACCGGAACCCTAACCCTAACCCTAACCCGACCCCTAACCCGAACCCTAACACGAACCCTAACCCTAAACCTAACCCTAACCCTAACCCGAACCCTAACCCTAACCCTAACCTGAACCCTAACCGTAACCCTAACCCTAACCCTAACCCGAACCCTAACCCTAACCCGAACCCGAACCCTAACCCTAACCGGAAACCTAAACCGAACCCACCCTAACCCGAACCCGAACCCTAACCCGAAACCTAACCCTAACCCTAATCCTAACCCGAAACCTAAACCTAACCCGAACCCTAACCCTAAACCTAACCCGAACCCTAACCCGAACCCTAACCCTAACCCTAACCCGAACCCTAACCCTAAACCGAACCCTAACCATAACCCTAACCCGAACCCTCCACCTAACCCTAACCCAAACCCTAACCGTAACCCGAACAATAACCCTAACCGTAACCCTAACCCTAACCCGAAACCTAACCCTAACCCGAACCCTAACCGGAACCCTAACACTAACCCTAACCTGAACACTAACCCCTAACCCTAACCCGAACCCTAACACTAACCCGAACCCGAACACTAACCCTAACCCGAACCCTAACCCTAACCAGAACCCTAACCCTACCCGAAACCTAACCCTAACCTAACCCGAACCCGAAACCGAACCCTAACCCTAACCCTAACCCGAACCCTAAACCTAACCCGAAACCTAACCCTAACCCTAACCCGAACACTAACCCTAACCCTAAACCGAACCCTAACCCTAACCCGAACCCTAACCCTAACCCGAACCCGAACCCGAAACCTAACCCTAAACCGAACCCTAACCCTAACCCGAACCCTAACCCTAACCCTAACCCTAACCCGAAACCTAACCCTAACCCCTAACACTAACCCTAACCCTAACCCGAACCCTAACCCTACCCCTAACCCTAACCCTAACCCTAACCCTAACCCGAACCCGAACCCTAAACCTAACCCTAACCCGAACCCTAACCCTAACCCTAACCCGAACCCTAACCCTAACCGGAAACCTAACCCTAACCCTAACACGAACCCGAAAACAAACCCTAACCATAACCCTAACCCGAACCCTAACCCTAACCCAAACCCTAACCCTAACCCTAAACCGAACCCTAACCCTAACCCAAACCCTAACCCTAACCCTAACCCGAACCCTAACCCTAACCTGAACCCGAACCCTAACCCTAACCCGAAACCTAACCCTAACCCTAAACCTAACCCGAAACCTAAACCTAACCCGAACCCTAACCCTAAACCTAACCCGAACCCTAACCCGAACCCTAACCCTAACCCTAACCCGGACCCTAACACTAAACCGAACCCTAACCATAACCCTAACCCGAACCCTCAACCTAACCCTAACCCAAACCCTAACCGTAACACGAACAATAACCCTAACCCTAACCCTAACCCTAACCCGAACCCTAACCCTAACCCTAACCCGAACCCTAACCCGAACCCTAACCCTAACCCTAACCTGAACACTAACCCCTAACCCTAACCCGAACCCTAA
>JAVLSZ010000089.1:1065000-1187500 GCA_032313775.1 Urocyon cinereoargenteus
ACCCGAACCCTAACCCTAACCCTAACCCTAACCCGAAACCTAACCCTAACCCCTAACCCTAACCGTAACCCTAACCCGAAACCTAACCCTACCCCTAACCCTAACCCTAACCCTAACCCGAACCCTAACCCTAACCCAAACCCTAACCCTATCCCTAACCCGAACCCTAACCCTAACCTGAACCCGAACCCTAACCCTAACCCGAAACCTAACCCTAACCCTAAACCTAACCCGAAACCTAAACCTAACCCGAACCCTAACCCTAAACCTAACCCGAACCCTAACCCGAACCCTAACCCTAACCCTAACCCGGACCCTAACCCTAAACCGAACCCTAACCATAACCCTAACCCGAACCCTCAACCTAACCCTAACCCAAACCCTAACCGTAACCCGAACAATAACCCTAACCCTAACCTTAACCCTAACCCGAACCCTAACCATAACCCTAACCCGAACCCTAACCCGAACCCTAACCCTAACCCTAACCTGAACACTAACCCCTAACCCTAACCCGAACCCTAACACTAACCCGAAACCGAATCATAACCCTAACCCGAACCCTCAACCTAACCCTAACCCAAACCCTAACCGTAACCCGAACAATAACCCTAACCCTAACCCTAACCCTAACCCGAACCCTAACCCTAACCCTAAACCGAACCCTAACCCGAACCCTAACCCTAACCCTAACCTGAACACTAACCCCTAAACCTAACCCGAACCCTAACACTAACCCGAACCCGAACCCTAACCCTAACCCGAACCCTAACCCTAACCCGAACCCTAACCCTACCCGAAACCTAACCCTAACCTAACCCGAACCCGAAACCGAACCCTAACCCTAACCCTAACCCGAACCCTAAACCTAACCCGAACCCTAACCCGAACCCGAACCCGAACCCGAAACCTAACTCTAAACCGAACCCTAACCCTAACCCGAACCCTAACCCTAACCCGAACCCCAACCCGAAACCTAACCCTAATCCGAACCCTAACCCTAACCCGAACCCTAACCCTAACCTGAACCCTAAACCTAACCCGAACCCTAACCCTAACCCCTAACCCTAACCCTAACCCTAACCCGAACCCTAACCCTACCCCTAACCCTAACCCTAACCCTAACCCTAACCCGAACCCGAACCCTAAACCTAACCCTAAAACGAACCCTAACCCTAACCCTAACCCGAACCCTAACCCTAACCCGAACCCTAACCCTAACCGGAAACCTAACCCTAACCCTAACCCGAACCCGAACCCAAACCCTAACCGTAACCCTAACCCGAACCCTAACCCTAACCCAAACCCTAACCCTAACCCTAACCCGAACCCTAACCCTAACCCTAACCAGAACCCTAACCCTAACCCGAACCCTAACCCTAACCCGAACCCGAACCCGAACCCTAACCCTAACCCGAACCCTAACCCTAACCCTAACCCGAACCCTAACGCAACCCGAGCCCTAACCCGAACCCGAACCCTAACCCTAACCCGAACCCGAACCCTAACCCTAACCCTAACCCTAATCCTAACCCGAACCCTAACCCTAAACCTAAACCTAAACACAACCCTAACCCGAACCCTAACCCGAACCCTAACCCGAATCCTAACCCCTAACACTAACCCGAACCCGAAACCTACCCCGAAACCGAACCCTAACCCTAAACCTAACCCTAACCCGCACACTAACCCTAACCCCGACCCGAACCCTAACCCTAACCCTAACCCAAACCCTAACCCTAACCCTAACCCGAACCCTAACCCTAACCCTAACCAGAACCCTAACCCTAACCCGAACCCTAACCCTAACCCGAACCCGAACCAGAACCCTAACCCTAACCCGAACCCTAACCCTAACCCTAACCCGAACCCTAACGCAACCCGAGCCCTAACCCGAACCCGAACCCTAACCCTAACCCGAACCCGAACCCTAACCCTAACCCTAACCCTAATCCTAACCCGAACCCTAACCCTAAACCTAAACCTAAACACAACCCTAACCCGAACCCTAACCCGAACCCTAACCCGAATCCTAACCCCTAACACTAACCCGAACCCGAAACCTACCCCGAAACCGAACCCTAACCCTAAACCTAACCCTAACCCGCACACTAACCCTAACCCCGACCCGAACCCTAACCCTAACCGTAACCCGAACCCTAACCCGAACCCTATCCCGAACCCCAACCCTAACCCTAACCAGAACCCGAACCCGAACCCTAACCCTAACCCGAACCCTAACCCCACCCTAACCCTAAACCTAACCCTAACCGGAACCCTAACCCTAACCCTAACCCGACCCCTAACCCGAAACCTAACACGAAACCTAACCCTAACCCTAACCCTAACCCGAACCCTGACCCTAACCCTAACCCGAACCCTAACCGTAACCCTAACCCTAACCCTAACCCGAACCCTAACCCTAACCCGAACCCGAACCCTAACCCTAACCCGAAACCTAAACCGAAACCTAAACCTAACCCGAACCCTAACCCTAAACCTAACCCGAACTCTAACCAGAACCCTAACCCTAACCCTAACCCGAACCCTAACCCTAACCATAACCCGAACCCTCACCCTAACCCGAACCCTAACCCTAACCCGAAAACTAACCCTAACCCTAACCCGAACCCGAACCCGAACCCTAACCCTAACCCTAACCCGAACCCTAACCCTAACCCGAACCCTAACCCTACCCCGAACCCAAACCCGAACCCTAACGCGAACCCGAACCCTACCCTAACCCGAACCCTAACCCTAACCCTAACCCTAACCCGGACCCTAACCCTAAACCTAACCCTAAACTCAACTCTAACCCTAAACCTAACCCGAACCCTAACCCGAACCCTAACCCCTAACACTAACCCGAACCCGAAACCTACCCCGAACCCGAACCCTAACCCTAAACCTCACCCTAACCCTAACCCCGAACGCGAACCCTAACCCTAACACTAACCCGAACCCTAACCCGAACCCTAACCGAACCCCAACCCTAACCCTAACCAGAACCCGAACCCGAACCCTAACCCTAACCCGATCCCTAACCCCACCCTAAACCTAACCCTAACCCTAACCGGAACCCTAAGCCTAACCCTAACCCGATCCCTAACCCGAACCCTAACTCGAAACCTAACCCTAACCCTAACCCTAAACCTAACCCGAACCCTGACTCTAACCCTAACCCGAACCCTAACCGTAACCCTAACCCTAACCCTAACCCGAACCCTGACTCTAACCCTAACCCGAACCCTAACCGTAACCCTAACCCTAACCCTAACCCGAACCCTAACCCTAACCCGAACCCGAACCATAACCCTAACCCGAAACCTAAACCGAAACCTAAACCTAACCCGAACCCAAACCCTAAACCTAACCCGAACCCTTACCCGAACCCTAACCCTAACCCTAACCCGAACCCTAACCCCAAGCCGAACCCTAACCATAACCCTAACCCGAACCCTCAACCTAACCCTAACCCAAACCCTAACCGTAACCCGAACAATAACCCTAACCCTAACCCTAACCCTAACCCAAACCCTAACCCTAACCCTAACCCGAACCCGAACCCTAACCCTAACCCGAAACCTAAACCGAACCCAACCTAACCCGAACCCTAACCCTAACCAGATACCTAAACCTAACCCTAAACCTAACCCGAAACCTAAACCTAACCCGAACCCTAACCCTAAACCTAACCCGAACACTAACCCGAACCCTAACCCTAACCCTAACCCGCACCCTAACACCAACCCGAACCCTAACCATAACCCTAACACGAACCCACAACCTAACCCTAACCCAAACCCTAACCGTAACCCGAACAATAACCCTAACCCTAACCCTAACCCTAACCCGAACCCTAACCCTAACCCTAACCCGAACCCTAACCCGAACCGGAACCCGAACCCTAACCCTATCCGTAACCCGAACCCTAACCGTAACCCTAACTCTAACCCTAAACCTAACCCTAAACCGAACCCTACCCTAAACCGAACCCTAACCCGAAACCTAACCGTAACCCTAACCCTAACCCTAACCCCGAACCAACCCTAACCCTAACCCTAACGCGAACCCTAACCCTAACCCTAACCCGAACCCGAACACTAAACCTAACCCGAACCCTAACCCTACGCCGAAACCTAACCCTAACCCTAACCCGAACCCGAACCCGAACCCTAACCCTAACACTAACCCGAACCCTAACCCTAACCCGAACCCTAACCCTAACCCTAACCCGAACCCTCAACCTAACCCTAACCCAAACCCTAACCGTAACCCGAACAATAACCCTAACCCTAAACTTAACCCTAACCCGAACCCTAACCCTAACCCTAACCCGAACCCTAACCCGAACCCTAACCCTAACCCTAACCTGAACACTAACCCCTAACCCTAACCCGAACCCTAACACTAACCCGAAACCGAATCATAACCCTAACCCGAACCCTCAACCTAACCCTAACCCAAACCCTAACCGTAACCCGAACAATAACACTAACCCTAACCCTAACCCTAACACGAACCCTAACCCTAACCCTAAATCGAACCCTAACCCGAACCCTAACACTAACCCTAACCTGAACACTAACCCCTAAACCTAACCCGAACCCTAACACTAACCCGAACCCTAACCCTAACCCGAACCCTAACCCTAACCCGAACCCTAACCCTACCCGAAACCTAACCCTAACCTAACCCGAACCCGAAACCGAACCCTAACCTAACCCTAACCCGAACCCTAAACCTAACCCGAACCCTAACCCGAACCCGAACCCGAACCCGAAACCTAACCCTAAACCGAACCCTAACCCTAACCCGAACCCTAACCCTAACCCGAACCCCAACCCGAAACCTAACCCTAAACCGAACCCTAACCCTAACCCGAACCCTAACCCTAACCCGAACCCTAAACCTAACCCGAACCCTAACCATAACCCCTAACCCTAACCCTAAGCCTAACCCGAACCCTAACCCTACCCCTACCCCTAACCCTAACCCTAACCCTAACCCGAACCCGAACCCTAAACCTAACCCTAAAACGAACCCTAACCCTAACCCTAACCCGAACCCTAACCCTAACCCGAACCCTAACCCTAACCGGAAACCTAACCCTAACCCTAACCCGAACCCGAACCCAAACCCTAACCGTAACCCTAACCCGAACCCTAACACTAACCCAAACCCTAACCCTAACCCTAACCCGAACCCTAACCCTAACCCTAACCAGAACCCTAACCCTAACCCGAACCCTAACCCTAACCCGAACCCGAACCCGAACCCTAACCCTAACCCGAACCCTAACCCTAACCCTAACCCGAACCCTAACGCAACCCGAGCCCTAACCCGAACCCGAACCCTAACCCTAACCCGAACCCGAACCCTAACCCTAACCCTAACACTAATCCTAACCCGAACCCTAACCCTAAACCTAAACCTAAACACAACCCTAACCCGAACCCTAACCTGTACCCTAACCCGAATCCTAACCCCTAACACTAACCCGAACCCGAAACCTACACCGAAACCGAACCCTAACCCTAAACCTAACCCTAACCCGCACACTAACCCTAACCCCGACCCGAACCCTAACCCTAACCGTAACCCGAACCCTAACCCGAACCCTAACCCGAACCCCAACCTTAACCCTAACCAGAACCCGAACCCGAACCCTAACCCTAACCCGAACCCTAACCCCACCCTAACCCTAAACCTAACCCTAACCGGAACCCTAACCCTAACCCTAACCCGACCCCTAACCCGAAACCTAACACGAAACATAACCCTAACCCTAACCCTAACCAGAACCCTGACCCTAACCCTAACCCGAACCCTAACCGTAACCCTAACCCTAACCCTAACCCGAACCCTAACCCTAACCCGAACCCGAACCCTAACCCTAACCCGAAACCTAAACCGAAACCTAAACCTAACACGAACCCTAACCCTAAACCTAACCCGAACTCTAACCAGAACCCTAACCCTAACCCTAACACGAACCCTAACCCTAACCCTAACCCGAACCCTCACCCTAACCCGAACCCTAACCCTAACCCGAAAACTAACCCTAACCCTAACCCGAACCCGAACCCGAACCCTAACCCTAACCCTAACCCGAACCCTAACCCTAACCCGAACCCTAACCCTACCCCGAACCCAAACCCGAACCCTAACCCGAACCCGAACCCTACCCTAACCCGAACCCTAACCCTAACCCTAACCCTAACCCTAACCCGGACCCTAACCCTAAACCTAACCCTAAACTCAACTCTAACCCGAACCCTAACCCGAACCCTAACCCGAACCCTAACCCCTAACACTAACCCGAACCCGAAACCTACCCCGAACCCGAACCCTAACCCTAAACCTCACCCTAACCCTAACCCCGAACGCGAACCCTAACCCTAACCCTAACCCGAACCCTAACCCGAACCCTAACCGAACCCCAACCCTAACCCTAACCAGAACCCGAACCCGAACCCTAACCCTAACCCGATCCCTAACCCCACCCTAAACCTAACCCTAACCCTAACCGGAACCCTAAGCCTAACCCTAACCCGATCCCTAACCCGAACCCTAACTCGAAACCTAACCCTAACCCTAACCCTAACCCTAACCCGAACCCTGACTCTAACCCTAACCCGAACCCTAACCGTAACCCTAACCCTAACCCTAACCCGAACCCTAACCCTAACCCGAACCCAAACCATAACCCTAACCCGAAACCTAAACCGAAACCTAAACCTAACCTGAACCCAAACCCTAAACCTAACCCGAACCCTTACCCGAACCCTAACCCTAACCCTAACCCGAACCCTAACCCCAAGCCGAACCCTAACCATAACCCTAACCCGAACCCTCAACCTAACCCTAACCCAAACACTAACCGTAACCCGAACAATAACCCTAACCCTAACCCTAACCCTAACCCGAACCCTAACCCTAACCCTAACCCGAACCCGAACCCTAACCCTAACCCGAAACCTAAACCGAACCCAACCTAACCCGAACCCTAACCCTAACCAGATACCTAAACCTAACCCTAAACCTAACCCGAAACCTAAACCTAACCCGAACCCTAACCCTAAACCTAACCCGAACACTAACCCGAACCCTAACCCTAACCCTAACCCGCACCCTAACACCAACCCGAACCCTAACCATAACCCTAACCTGAACCCACAACCTAACCCTAACCCAAACCCTAACAGTAACCCGAACAATAACCCTAACCCTAACCCTAACCCTAACCCGAACCCTAACCCTAACCCTAACCCGAACCCTAACCCGAACCCGAACCCGAACCCTAACCCTATCCCTAACCCGAACCCTAACCGTAACCCTAACTCTAACCCTAAACCTAACCCTAAACCGAACCCTACCCTAAACCGAACCCTAACCCGAAACCTAACCGTAACCCTAACCCTAACCCTATCCCCGAACCAACCCTAACCCTAACCCTAACCCGAACCCTAACCCTAACCCTAACCCGAACCCGAACCCTAACCCTAACCCGAACCCTAACCCTACGCCGAAACCTAACCCTAACCCTAACCCGAACCCGAACCCGAACCCTAACCCTAACACTAACCCGAACCCTAACCCTAACCCGAACCCTAACCCTAACCCTAACCCGAACCCTAACCCTAACCCGAACCCTAACCCTAACCCGAACCCGAACCCGAACCCTAACCCTAAACCTAAACCTAACCCTAACCCTCAACCTAACCCTAACCCCGAACCCGAACCCTAACCCTAACCCTAACCCGAACCCTAACCCGAACCCTAACCGAACCCCAACCCTAACCCTAACCAGAACCCGAACCCGAACCCTGACTCTAACCCTAACCCGAACCCTAACCTTAACCCTAACCCTAACCCTAACCCGAACCCTAAACCTAACCCGAACCCGAACCCTAACCCTAACCCGAACCCTAACCCGAACCCCAACCCTAACCCTAACCCGAACCCGAACCCGAACCCTAACCCTAACCCGACCCCTAACCCCACCCTAACCCTAAACCTAACCCTAACCAGAACCCTAAACCTAACCCTAACCCGACCCCTAACCCGGACCCTAACACGAACCCTAACCCTAACCCGAAACCTAACCCTAACCCGAACCTTAACCGTAACCCTAACCCTAACCCGAACCCGAACCCTAACCCTAACCCGAAACCTAAACCGAACCCACCCTAACCCGAACCCTAACCCTAACCCGAAAACTAACCCTAACCCTAAACCTAACCCGAAACCTAAACCTAACCCGAACCCTAACCCTAAACCTAACCCAAAACCTAACCCGAACCCTAACCCTAACCCTAACCCGAACCCGAACCCTAACCCGAACCCTAACCCTAACCCTAACCGGAACACTAACCCCTAACCCTAACCCGAACCCTAACACGAAACCTAACCCTAACTCTAACCCGAACCCTAACCGTAACCCTAACTCTAACCCTAAACCTAACCCTAAACCGAACCCTAACCCTAACCCGAACCCTAACCCGAAACCTAACCCTAAACCTAACCCTAACCCGAACCCTAAACCTAACCGGAACCCTAACCCGAAACCGAACCCTAACCCTAACCCTAACCCGAACTTTAACCCGAACCCAACCCTAACCCGAACCCTAACCATAACCCTAACCCTAACCCGAACACTAACGCTAACCCGATCCCTAACACTAAACCTAACCCTAAAACTAACCCGAACCCTAACCCTAACCCTAACCTAACCCTAATCCGAACCCTAACCCTAACCCTAACCCTAACCCTAACACTAACCCCTAACCCTAACCGGAAACCTAACCCTAAACCTAACCAGAACCCGAACCCTAACCCCTAACCCTAACCCGAACCCGAACCCTAAACCTAACCCTAACCCTAACCCTAACCCTAACCCGAACCCGAACCCTATCCCTAACCCGAAACCTAACCCTAACCCTAACCCGAACCCGAACCCTAACCCGAACCCTAACCCTAACCTTAACCCGAACACAAACCCTAACACGAAACCTAACCCTAACGCGAACCCTAAACCTAATCCTAACCCGAACCCTAACCCTAACCCGAACCCTAACCCGAACCCTAACCCTAACCCGAACCCGAACCCTAACCCTAACCCGAACCCTAACCCTAACCCTAACCCGAACTCTAACCCAAACCCGCCCCTAACCCGAACCCGAATCCTAACCCTAAACCGAACCCGAAACCTAAACCTAACCCTAATTCTAACCCTTACCCGAACCCTAACCCTAACCCTAACCCTAACCGCAACCCTAACCCGAAACCTAAACCGAAACCTAACCCGGACCCTAATCCCTAACCCTAACCCGAACCCGAACCCTAACCCTAACCCGAACCCTAACCCTAACCCTAACCCGAACTCTAACCCAAACCCGCCCCTAACCCGAACACGAAACCTAACCCTAACCCGAACCCGAACCCTAACCCTAACCCGATCCCGAACCCGAACCCTAACCCTAACCCTAACCCGAACCCTAACTCTAAACGTAACCCTAACCCTAACCTGAACCCTAACCCTAACCCTAACCCGAAACCTAACACGAAAACTAAATCTAACCCGAACCCTAAACCGAACCCTAACCCGAACCCTAACCCTAACCCTAACCCTAACCCTACCCCGAACCCTAACCCTAACCCTAACCCTAACCCTAACCCGAACCTTAACCCTAACCCTAACCCTAACCCTAACCCAAACCCTAACCATAACCCTAACCCTAACCTGAACCCGAACCCTAACCCTAACCCTAACCCTAACCCAAACACTAACCCTAAGCCTAACCCTAACCCTAACCCTAACCCCTAACCCTAACCCGAAACCTAAACCTAACCCGAACCCTAACCCTAACCCTAACCCGAACCCGAACCCTAACCCTAACCCTAACCCTAACACTAACCCTAACTCGAACCCTAACCCGAACCCTAACCCTAACCCTAACCCGAACCCTAACCCGAACTCTAACTCGGCCCTACACCTAACCCCTAACCCTAACCCTAACCCGAAACCTAACCCTAACCCGAACCCGTACCCAAACACGAACCCTAACCCGAACCCGAACTCTAACCCGAACCCTAACCCGAACCCTAACCCTAACCCTAACCCGAACCCTAACCCTAATCTAAACTCTAACCCAAACCCTAACCCGAACCCTAACTCGAACCCAAACCCTAACCCGAACCCTAACCCGAACCCTAACCCTAACCCTAAACCTAACCCGAATCCGAAACCTAACCCTAACCCGAAACCTAACCCTAACCCGAAACCTCACCCTAACCCTAACACCGAACCCGAACCCTAAACCTAACCCTAACCCGAACGCTAACCCTAACCCTAACCCTAACCCTAAAACGAACCCGAACTCTAAACCTAAACCTAACCCGAACCCTAACCCTAACCCTAACCCGAACCCTAACCCTAACCCGAACCCTAACCCAAACCGGAAACCTAACCCTAAACCTAACCCGAACCCGAACCCAAAACCTAACCGTAACCCTAACCCGAACCCTAACCCTAACCCGAACCCTAACCCTAACCCTAACCCGAACCCTAACGCAACCCGAACCCTAACCCGAACCCGAAACCTAACCCTAACCCGAATCCGAACCCTAACCCTAACCCTAACCCTAACCCTAAACGGAACCCTAACACTAAACCTAACCCTAAACACAACCCTAACCCGAACCCTAACCCGAACCCTAACCCGAACCCTAACACCTAACACTAACCCGAACCCTAACCCGAACCCGAACCCTAACCCTAACCCTAACCCTAACCCTCACCCTAACCCTAACCCCGAACCCTAACCCTAACCCTAAACCTAACCCGAACCCTAAACCGAACCCTAACCCGAACCCCAACCCTAACCCTAACCCGAACCCGAACCCTAACCCTATCCCGAACCCTAACCCCACCCTAACCCTAACCCTAACCCTAACCGGAACCCTAACCCTAACCATAACCCGACCCCTAACCCGAACCCTAACACGAACCCGAACCCGAACCCTAACCCTAACCCGAACCCTAACCCCACCCTAACCCTAACCTTAACCCTAACCGTAACCCTAACCCTAACCCGAACCCTAACCCTAACCCTAACCCGAACCCTAACCCGAACCCTAACTCTAACCCGAACCCTAAACCGAACCCTAACCCGAACCCTAAACCTAACGCTAACCCTAACCCTTCCCCGAACCCTAACCCTAAACCTCACCCTAACCCTAACGCCGAACCCGAACCCTAACCCTAACCCTAACCCTAACCCGAACACGAACCCTAACCCTAACCCTAACCCGATCCCTAACCCTAACCCTAACCCGAACCCTAACCCTAACCCGAACCCTAACCCTAACCCGAAAACTAACCCTAACCCTAACCCGAACCCGAACCCGAACCCTCACCCTAACCCTATCCCGAACCCTAACCCTAACCCGAACCCTAACCCTAACCCTAACCCGAACCCTAAACCTAACCCTAACCGGAATCCTAACCCTAACCCGAACCCAAACCCGAACCCTAACCCGAACCCGAACCCTACCCTAACCCGAACCCTAACCCTAACCCTAACCCTAACCCGAACCCTAACCCTAAAACTAACCCTAAACTCAACTCTAACCCGAACCCTAAACCGAACCCTAACCCGAACCCTAACCCCTAACACTAACCCGAACCCGAACCCTACCCCGAACCCGAACCCTAACCCTAAACCTAACCCTAACCCTCACCCTAAACCTAACCCCGAACCCGAACCCTAACCCTAACTCTAACCCGAACCCTAACCCGAACCCTAACCCGAACCCCAACCCTAACCCTAACCAGAACCCGAAACCTAACCCTAACCCGAACCCTAACCCCACCCTAACCCTAACCCTAACACTAACCGGAACCCTAACCCTAACCCTAACCCGACCCCTAACCCGAACCCTAACACGAAACCTAACCCTAACCCTAACCCTAACCCTAACCCGAACCCTAACTGTAACCCTAAACCTAACCCTAACCCGAACCCTAACCCTAACCCGAACCCGAACCCTAACCCTAACCCGAAACCTAAACCGAAACCTAAACCTAACCCGAACCCTACCCTAAACCTAACCCGAACCCTAACCCGAACCCTAATCCTAAACCTAACCCGAACCCTAACCCCAACCCGAACCCTAACCATAACCCTGACCCGAACCCTCAACCTAACCCTAACCCAAAACCTAAACGTAAACCGAACAATAACCCTAACCCTAACCCTAACTCTAACCCGAACCCTAAACCTAACGCTAACCCTAACCCTACCACGAACCCGAACCCTAAACCTAACCCTAACCCTAACCCGAACCCTAAACCTAACCCTAACCCTAACCCTAACCCTAACCCTAACCCTAACCCCGAACCCGAACCCTAACCCTAACCCTAACCCGAACCCTAACCCTAACCCTAACCCTAACCCGAACCCTAACCCTAACCCCTAACCCTAACCCTAACCCTAACCCGAACCCTAACCCTAACCCTATCCCTAACCCTAACCCGAACCCGAACCCTAACCCTAACCCTAACCCGAACCCTAACCCTAACCCTAACCCTAAACCTAACCCGAAAACTAACCCTAACCCTAACCCGAACCCGAACCCGAACCCTAACCCTAACCCTAACCCGAACCCTAACCCTAACCCGAACCCTAACCCTAACCCTAACCCGAACCCTAACCCTAACCCTAACCCGAACCCTAACCCTAACCCGAACCCAAACCCGAACCCTAACCCGAACCCGAACCCTACCCTAACCCGAACCCTAACCCTAACCCTAACCCTAACCCTAACCGGAACCCTAACCCTAAACCTAACCCTAAACTCAACTCTAACCCGAACCCTAACCCGAACCTTAACCCGAACCCTAACCCGAACCCGAACCCTACCCTAACCCGAACCCTAACCCTAACCCTAACCCTAACCCGAACCCTAACCCTAAAACTAACCCTAAACTCAACTCTAACCCGAACCCTAAACCGAACCCTAACCCGAACCCTAACCCCTAACACTAACCCGAACCCGAACCCTACCCCGAACCCGAACCCTAACCCTAAACCTAACCCTAACCCTCACCCTAAACCTAACCCCGAACCCTAACCCTAACTCTAACCCGAACCCTAACCCGAACCCTAACCCGAACCCCAACCCTAACCCTAACCAGAACCCGAAACCTAACCCTAACCCGAACCCTAACCCCACCCTAACCCTAACCCTAACACCAACCGGAACCCTAACCCTAACCCTAACCCGACCCCTAACCCGAACCCTAACACGAAACCTAACCCTAACCCTAACCCTAACCCTAACCCGAACCCTGACCCTAACCCTAACCCGAACCCTAACTGTAACCCTAAACCTAACCCTAACCCGAACCCTAACCCTAACCCGAACCCGAACCCTAACCCTAACCCGAAACCTAAACCGAAACCTAAACCTAACCCGAACCCTACCCTAAACCTAACCCGAACCCTAACCCGAACCCTAATCCTAAACCTAACCCGAACCCTAACCCCAACCCGAACCCTAACCATAACCCTAATCCGAACCCTCAACCTAACCCTAACCCAAAACCTAAACGTAAACCGAACAATAACCCTAACCCTAACCCTAACTCTAACCCGAACCCTAAACCTAACGCTAACCCTAACCCTACCCCGAACCCGAACCCTAAACCTAACCCTAACCCTAACCGGAACCCTAAACCTAACCCTAACCCTAACCCTAACCCTAACACCGAACCCGAACCCTAACCCTAACCCTAACCCGAACCCTAACCCTAACCCTAACCCTAACCCTAACCCGAACACGAACCCTAACCCTAACCCTAACCCGAACCCTAACCCTAACCCTAACCCGAACCCTAACCCTAACCCGAACCCTAACCCTAACCCGAAAACTAACCCTAACCCTAACCCGAACCCGAACCCGAACCCTCACCCTAACCCTAAACCGAACCCTAACCCTAACCCGAACCCTAACCCTAACCCTAACCCGAACCCTAAACCTAACCCTAACCCGAATCCTAACCCTAACCCGAACCCAAACCCGAACCCTAACCCGAACCCGAACCCTACCCTAACCCGAACCCTAACCCTAGCCCTAACCCTAACCCTAACCCTAACCCGAACCCTAACCCTAAAACTAACCCTAAACTCAACTCTAACCCGAACCCTAAACCGAACCCTAACCCGAACCCTATCCCCTAACACTAACCGAACCCGAACCCTACCCCGAACCCGAACCCTAACCCTAAACCTAACCCTAACCCTCACCCTAACCCTAACCCCGAACCCGAACCCTAACCCTAACTCTAACCCGAACCCTAACCCGAAACCTAACCCGAACCCCAACAATAACCCTAACCAGAACCCGAAACTTAACCCTAACCCGAACCCTAACCCCACCCTAACCCTAACCCTAACACTAACCGGAACCCTAACAGTAACCCTAACCCGACCCCTAACCCGAACCCTAACACGAAACCTAACCCTAACCCTAACCCTAACCCTAACCCGAACCCTGACCCTAACCCTAACCCGAACCCTAACTGTAACCCTAAACCTAACCCTAACCCGAACCCTAACCCTAACCCGAACCAGAACCCTAACCCTAACCCGAAACCTAAACAGAAACCTAAACCTAACCCGAACCCTAGCCTAAACCTAACCCGAACCCTAACCCGAACCCTAATCCTAAACCTAACCCGAACCCTAACCCCAACCCGAACCCTAACCATAACCCTAACCCGAACCCTCAACCTAACCCTAACCCAAAACCTAAACGTAAACCGAACAATAACCCTAACCCTAACCCTAACTCTAACCCGAACCCTAAACCGAACCCTAACCCGAACCCTAAACCTAACGCTAACCCTAACCCTACCCCGAACCCGAACCCTAAACCTAACCCTAACCCTAACCCGAACCCTAAACCTAACCCTAACCCTAACCCTAACCCTAACCCTAACCCTAACCCCGAACCCGAACCCTAACCCTAACCCTAACCCGAACCCTAACCCTAACCCTAACCCGAACCGTAACCCTAACCCCTAACCCTAACCCTAACCCTAACCCGAACCCTAACCCTAACCCTAACCCTAACCCTAACCCGAACCCGAACCCTAACCCTAACCCTAACACGAAACCTAACCCTAACCCTAACCCGAACCCTAACCCTAACCCGAAAACTAACCCTAACCCTAACCCGAACCCGAACCCGAACCCTAACCCTAACCCTAACCCGAACCCTAACCCTAACCCGAACCCTAACCCTAACCCTAACCCGAACCCTAACCCTAACCCTAACCCGAACCCTAACCCTAAACCGAACCCAAACCCGAACCCTAACCCGAACCCGAACCCTACCCTAACCCGAACCCTAACCCTAACCCTAACCCTAACCCTACCCGGAACCCTAACCCTAATCCTAACCCTAAACTCAACTCTAACCCGAACCCTAACCCGAACCCTAACCCGAACCATAACCCCTAACACTAAACCGAACCCGAACCCTACCCCGAACCCGAACCCCAAACCTAAACCTAACCCTAACCCTCACCCTAACCCTAACCCCGAACCCGAACCCTTACCCTAACCCTAACCCGAACCCTAACCCGAACCCTAACCCGAACCCCAACCCTAACCCTAACCAGAACCCGAACCCGAACCCTAAACCTAACCCGATCCCTAACCCCACCCTAACCCTAACCCTAACCCTAACCGGAACCCTAAACCTAACCCTAACCCGATCCCTAACCCGAACCCTAACTCGAAACCTAACCCTAACCCTAACCCTAACCCTAACTCTAACCCAAACCCTGACTCTAACCCTAACCCGAACCCTAACCGTAAACCTAACCCTAACCCTAGCCCGAACCCTAACCCTAACCCGAACCCGAACCCTAACCCTAACCCGAAACCTAAACCGAAACCTAAACCTAACCCGAACCCAAACCCTAAACCTAATCCGAACCCTAACCTGAACCCTAACCCTAACCCTAACCCGAACCCTAAACCCAACTCGAACCCTAACCATAACCCTAACCCGAACCCTCAACCTAACCCTAACCCAAACCCTAACCGTAACCCGAACAATAACCCTAACCCTAACCCTAACCCTAACCCGAACCCTAACCCTAACCCTAACCCGAACCCGAACCCTAACCCTAACCCGAAACCTAAACCGAACCCAACCTAACCCGAACGCTAACCCTAACCAGATACCTAACCCTAACCCTAAACCTAACCCAAAACCTAAACCTAACCCGAACCCTAACCCTAAACCTAACCCGAACACTAACCCGAACCCTAACCCTAACCCTAACCCGAACCCTAACCCCAACCCGATCCCTAAACATAACCCTAACCCGAACCCTCAACCTAACCCTAACCAAAAACCTAACCGTAACCCTAACAATAACCCTAACCCTAACCCTAACCCTAACCCGAACTCTAACCCTAACCCTAAACCGAACATTAACCCAAACCCGAACCCTAACCCGAACCCGAACTCTAACCCTAACCCGAACCCGAACCCTAACCCTAACCCTAACCCTAACACTAACCCGAACCCTAACCCTAAACCTAACCCTAACCCTAACCCGAACCCTAACCCAAACCCGAACCCTAACCCGAACCCGAACTCTAACCCTAACCCGAACCCGAACCCTAACCCTAACCCTAACCCTAACCCTAACCCGAACCCTAACCCTAAACCTAACCCTAAACACAACCCTAACCCGAACCCTAACCCGAACCCTAACCCGAACCCTAACCCGAACCCTAACCCCTAACACTAACCCGAACCCTAACCCTAACCCGAACCCGAAACCTAACCCGAACCCGAACTCTAACCCTAACCCGAACACGAACCCTAACCCTAACACTAACCCTAACACTCACCCTAACCCTAACCCCGAACCCGAACCCGAACCCTAACCCTAACCCTAACCCGAACCCTAACCCGAACCCTAACCCGAACCCCAACCCTAACCCTAACCCGAACCCGAACCCGAACCCTAACCCGAACCCTAACCCCACCCTAACCCTTACCCTAACCCTAACCAGAACCCTAAACCTAACCCTAACCCGACACCTAACCCGGACCCTAACACGAACCCTAACCCTAACCCGAACCCTAACCCTAACCCGAACCCTAACCCTAACCCTAACCCGAACCCTAACCGTAACCCTAACCCTAACCCTAACCCGAACCCGAACCCTAACCCTAACCCGAAACCTAAACCGAACCCACCCTAACCCGAACCCTAACCCTAACCCGAAACCTAACCCTAACCCTAAACCTAACCCGAAACCTAAACCTAACCCGAACCCTAACAATAAACCTAACCCGAACCCTAACCCGAACCTTAACCCTAACCCTAACCCGAACCCTAACCCTAACCCGAACCCTAACCATAACCCTAACCCGAAGCCTCAACCTAACCCTAACCCAAACCCTAACCGTAACCCGAACAATAACCCTAACCCTAAACCTAACCCGAACCCTAACCCTAACCCTAACCCGAACCCTAACCCGAACCCTAACCCTAAACCTAAACCGAACCCTAACCCTAACCCTAACCCTAACCTGAACACTAACCCCTAACCCTAACCCGAACCCGAACCCTAACCCGAACCCTAACCCTAACCCTAACACAAAACCTAACCCTAACCCTAACCCTAACCCGAACCCTAACACTAACCCCTAAACCTAACCCGAAACCTAACCCTAAACCTAACCCGAACCCGAACCCTAACCGCGAACCCTAACCCGAACCCGAACCCTACCCTAACCCGAACCCTAACCCTAACCCTAACCCTAACCCTAACCGGAACCCTAACCCTAAACCTAACCCTAAACTCAACTCTAACCCGAACCCTAACCCGAACCCTAACCCGAACCCTAACCCCTAACACTAAACCGAACCCGAACCCTACCCCGAACCCGAACCCTAACCTAAACCTAACCCTAACACTCACCCTAACCCTAACCCCGAACCCGAACCCTAACCCTAACCCTAACCCGAACCCTAACCCGAACCCTAACCCGAACCCTAACCCGAACCCCAACCCTAACCCTAACCAGAACCCGAACCCGAACCCTAAACCTAACCCGATCCCTAACCCCACCCTAACCCTAACCCTAACCCTAACCGGAACCCTAACCCTAACCCTAACCCGATCCCTAACCCGAACCCTAACTCGAAACCTAACCCTAACCCTAACCCTAACCCTAACCCTAACCCGAACCCTGACTCTAACCCTAACCCGAAACCTAACCGTAACCCTAACCCTAACCCTAACCCGAACCCTAAACCTAACCCGAACCCTAACCCGAACCCTAACCCTAACCCTAACCCGAACCCTAACCCCAACCCGAACCCTAACCATAACCCTAACCCGAACCCTCAACCTAACCCTAACCCAAACCCTAACCGTAACCCGAACAATAACCCTAACCCTAACCCTAACCCTAACCCTAACCCTAACCCTAACCCGAACCCTAACCCGAACCCTAACCCGAACCCCAACCCTAACCCTAACCAGAACCCGAACCCGAACCCTAACCCAAACCCGAACCCTAACCCAAACCCGAACTCTAACCCTAACCCGAACCCGAACCCTAACCCTAACCCTAACCCTAACCCGAACCCGAACCCTAACCCTAAACCTAACCCTAAACACAACCCTAAGCCGAACCCTAACCCGAACCCTAACCCGAACCCTAACCCGAACCCTAACCCCTAACACTAACCCGAACCCTAACCCTAACCCGAACCCGAAACCTAACCCGAACCCGAACTCTAACCCTAACCCGAACACGAACCCTAACCCTAACCCTAAACCTAACCCTCACCCTAACCCTAACCCCGAACCGAACCCTAACCCTAACCCTAACCCGAACCCTAACCCGAACCCTAACCCGAACCCCAACCCTAACCCTAACCCGAACCCGAACCCGAACCCTAACCCTAACCCGAACCCTATCCCCACCCTAACCCTAACCCTAACCCTAACCAGAACCCTAAACCTAACCCTAACCCGACCCCTAACCCGGACACTAACACGAACCCTAACCCTAACCCGAACCCTAACCCTAACCCGAACCCTAACCCTAACCCTAACCCTAACCCGAACCCTAACCGTAACCCTAACCCTAACCCTAACCCGAACCCGAACCCTAACCCTACCCGAAACTTAAACCGAACCCACCCTAACCCGAACCCTAACCCTAACACGAAACCTAAACCTAACCCTAAACCTAACCCGAAACCTAAACCTAACCCGAACCCTAACCCTAACCCGAACCCTAACAATAACCCTAACCCGAAGCCTCAACCTAACCCTAACCCAAACCCTAACCGTAACCCGAACAATAACCCTAACCCTAACCCTAACCCTAACCCGAACCCTAACCCACCCTAACCCGAACCCTAACCCGAACCCTAACCCTAACCTGAACACTAACCCCTAACCCTAACCCGAACCCGAACCCTAACCCGAACCCTAACCCTAAACCTAACACAAAACCTAACCCTAACCCTAACCCTATCCCGAACCCTAACACTAACCCCTAAACCTAACCCGAAACCTAACCCTAAACCTAACCCGAACCCGAACCCTAACCCCTAACCCTAACCCGAACCCGAACCCTAAACCTAACCCTAACCCTAACCCTAACCCTAACCCGAACCCGAACACTATCCCTAACCCAAAACCTAACCCTAACCCTAAACCGAACCCGAACACTAACTCGAACCCTAACCCTAACCTTAACACGAACACAAACCCTAACACGAAACCTAACCCTAACCCAAACCCGAACCCTAACCCTAACCCTAACCCGAACCCTAACCCTAACCCTAAACCTAACCCGAACCCTAACCCGAACCCTAACCCTAACCCGAACCCGAAACCGAACCCTAACCCTAACCCGAACCCTAACCCTAACCCTAACCCGAACTCTAACCCAAACCCGCCCCTAACCCGAACCCGAACCCTAACCCTAAACCGAACCCGAACCCTAAACCTAACCCTAACCCGAACCCTAACCCGAACCCTAACCCCTAACTCTAACCCGAACCCGAACCCTAACCCGAACACGAAACCTAACCATAACCCGAACCCGAACCCTAACCCTAACCCGAACCCGAAAACTAACCCTAACCCTAACCCGAACCCTAACCCTAAACCTAACCCTAAACACAACCCTAACCCGAACCCTAACCCGAAACCTAACCCTAACCCTAAACCGAACCCTAACCCTAACCCGAACCCTAACCCTAACCCGAACCTGAACCCAAACCCTAACCCTAAACCGAAACCTAACCCTAACCCTAACCCTAACCTAACCCTAATCCTAACCCGAACCCTAACTCTAACCCTAACCCTAAACCTAACCCTAACCCGAACCCTAACCCTAACCCCTAACCCTAACCCTAACCCTAACCCGAAACCGAACCCTAACCCTAACTCTAACCCTAACCCGAAACCGAACCCTAACCCTAACCCGAACCCGAACCCTAACACTAACCTAACCCGAACCCTAACCCTAACCCGAACCCTAACCCTAACCCGAACCCTAACCCTAACCCTAACCCGAACCCGAACCCGAACCCTAACCATAACCCTAACCCTAACCCCAACCCTAACCCGAAACCTAACCCGAACCCTAACCCCTAACCCTAACCCGAACCGAACTCTAACCCTAACCCGAACCCGAACACGAACCCTAACCCTAACCCTAACCCGAACCCTAACTCGAACCGTAACCCTAACCCTAACCCGAACCCTAACCTTAACCCTAACCCGAACCCTAAGCCGAACCCTAACTCTAACCCGAACCCTAAACCGAACCCTAACCCGAACCCTAAACCTAACGCTAACCCTAACCCTATCCCGAAACCTAACCCTAAACCTAACCCTAACCCTAACACGAACCCTAACCCTAACCCTAACCCTAACCCTAACCCTAACCCTAACCCAAACCCTAACCCTAACCCTAACCCTAACCCGAAACCTCACCCTAACCCTAACCCCGAACCGGAACCCTAACCCTAACCCTAACACGACCCTAACCCTAACCCTAACCCTAACCGGAACCCTAACCCTAACCCATAACCCTAACCATAACCCTAACCCGAACCCTAACCCTAACCCTAACCCTAACCCTAACCCGAACCCGAACCCTAACCCTAACCCTAACCCGAACCATAACCCTAATCCTAACCCGAACCCTAACCCTAACCCGAACCCTAACCCTAACCCGAAAACTAACCCTAACCCTAACCCGAACCCGAACCCGAACCCTAACCCTAACCCTAACCCGAACCCTAACCCTAAGCCGAACCCTAACCCTAACCCTAACCCGAACCCTAACCCTAACCCTAACCCGAACCCTAACCCTAACCCGATCCCTAACCGGAACCCGAACCGGAACCCTAACCCTAACGCGAACCCTAACCCTAACCTTAACCCGAACCCTAACCCAAACCCGAACCCTAACCTGAACCCTAACCCTACCCTAACCTGAACCCGAACCCTAACCCTAACCCTAACCCTAACCCTAACCCGAACCCTAAACCTAAACCTAACCCTAAACTCAACTCTAACCCGAACCCTAACCCGAACCCTAACCCGAACCCTAACCCCTAACACTAACCCGAACCCGAACCCTACCCCGAACCCGAACCCTAACCCTAAACCTAACCCTAACCCGAACCCTAATCCTAAACCTAACCCGAACCCTAACCCCAACCCGAACCCTAACCATAACCCTAACCCGAACCCTCAACCTAACCCTAACCCAAAACCTAAACGTAAACCGAACAATAACCCTAACCCTAACCCTAACTCTAACCCGAACCCTAAACCGAACCCTAACCCGAACCCTAAACCTAACGCTAACCCTAACCCTACCCCGAACCCGAACCCTAAACCTAACCCTAACCCTAACCCGAACCCTAAACCTAACCCTAACCCTAACACTAACCCTAACCCTAACCCTAACCCCGAACCCGAACCCTAACCCTAACCCTAACCCGAACCCTAACCCTAACCCTAACCCGAACCCTAACCCTAACCCCTAACCCTAAACCTAACCCTAACCCGAACCCTAACCCTAACCCTAACCCTAACCCTAACCCGAACCCGAACCCTAACCCTAACCCTAACCCGAAACCTAACCCTAACCCTAACCCGAACCCTAACCCTAACCCGAAAACTAACCCTAACCCTAACCCGAACCCGAACCCGAACCCTAACCCTAACCCTAACCCGAACCCTAACCCTAACCCGAACCCTAACCCTAACCCTAACCCGAACCCTAACCCTAACCCTAACCCGAACCCTAACCCTAAACCGAACCCAAACCCGAACCCTAACCCGAACCCGAACCCTACCCTAACCCGAACCCTAACCCTAACCCTAACCCTAACCCTAACCGGAACCCTAACCCTAATCCTAACCCTAAACTCAACTCTAACCCGAACCCTAACCCGAACCCTAACCCGAACCATAACCCCTAACACTAAACCGAACCCGAACCCTACCCCGAACCCGAACCCCAAACCTAAACCTAACCCTAACCCTCACCCTAACCCTAACCCCGAACCCGAACCCTTACCCTAACCCTAACCCGAACCCTAACCCGAACCCTAACCCGAACCCCAACCCTAACCCTAACCAGAACCCGAACCCGAACCCTAACCCTAACCCGATCCCTAACCCCACCCTAACCCTAACCCTAACCCTAACCGGAACCCTAAACCTAACCCTAACCCGATCCCTAACCCGAACCCTAACTCGAAACCTAACCCTAACCCTAACCCTAACCCTAACTCTAACCCAAACCCTGACTCTAACCCTAACCCGAACCCTAACCGTAAACCTAACCCTAACCCTAGCCCGAACCCTAACCCTAACCCGAACCCGAACCCTGACCCTAACCCGAAACCTAAACCGAAACCTAAACCTAACCCGAACCCAAACCCTAAACCTAATCCGAACCCTAACCTGAACCCTAACCCTAACCCTAACCCGAACCCTAAACCCAACTCGAACCCTAACCATAACCCTAACCCGAACCCTCAACCTAACCCTAACCCAAACCCTAACCGTAACCCGAACAATAACCCTAACCCTAACCCTAACCCTAACCCGAACCCTAACCCTAACCCTAACCCGAACCCGAACCCTAACCCTAACCCGAAACCTAAACCGAACCCAACCTAACCCGAACGCTAACCCTAACCAGATACCTAACCCTAACCCTAAACCTAACCCAAAACCTAAACCTAACCCGAACCCTAACCCTAAACCTAACCCGAACACTAACCCGAACCCTAACCCTAACCCTAACCCGAACCCTAACCCCAACCCGATCCCTAAACATAACCCTAACCCGAACCCTCAACCTAACCCTAACCAAAAACCTAACCGTAACCCTAACAATAACCCTAACCCTAACCCTAACCCTAACCCGAACTCTAACCCTAACCCTAAACCGAACCCTAACCCAAACCCGAACCCTAACCCGAACCCGAACTCTAACCCTAACCCGAACCCGAACCCTAACCCTAACCCTAACCCTAACACTAACCCGAACCCTAACCCTAAACCTAACCCTAACCCTAACCCGAACCCTAACCCAAACCCGAACCCTAACCCGAACCCGAACTCTAACCCTAACCCGAACCCGAACCCTAACCCTAACCCTAACCCTAACCCTAACCCGAACCCTAACCCTAAACCTAACCCTAAACACAACCCTAACCCGAACCCTAACCCGAACCCTAACCCGAACCCTAACCCGAACCCTAACCCCTAACACTAACCCGAACCCTAACCCTAACCCGAACCCGAAACCTAACCCGAACCCGAACTCTAACCCTAACCCGAACACGAACCCTAACCCTAACACTAACCCTAACACTCACCCTAACCCTAACCCCGAACCCGAACCCGAACCCTAACCCTAACCCTAACCCGAACCCTAACCCGAACCCTAACCCGAACCCCAACCCTAACCCTAACCCGAACCCGAACCCGAAACCTAACCCGAACCCTAACCCCACCCTAACCCTTACCCTAACCCTAACCAGAACCCTAAACCTAACCCTAACCCGACACCTAACCCGGACCCTAACACGAACCCTAACCCTAACCCGAACCCTAACCCTAACCCGAACCCTAACCCTAACCCTAACCCGAACCCTAACCGTAACCCTAACCCTAACCCTAACCCGAACCCGAACCCTAACCCTAACCCGAAACCTAAACCGAACCCACCCTAACCCGAACCCTAACCCTAACCCGAAACCTAACCCTAACCCTAAACCTAACCCGAAACCTAAACCTAACCCGAACCCTAACACTAAACCTAACCCGAACCCTAACCCGAACCTTAACCCTAACCCTAACCCGAACCCTAACCCTAACCCGAACCCTAACCATAACCCTAACCCGAAGCCTCAACCTAACCCTAACCCAAACCCTAACCGTAACCCGAACAATAACCCTAACCCTAACCCTAACCCGAACCCTAACCCTAACCCTAACCCGAACCCTAACCCGAACCCTAACCCTAACCCTAAACCGAAACCTAACCCTAACCCTAACCCTAACCTGAACACTAACCCCTAACCCTAACCCGAACCCGAACCCTAACCCGAACCCTAACCCTAACCCTAACACAAAACCTAACCCTAACCCTAACCCTAACCCGAACCCTAACACTAACCCCTAAACCTAACCCGAAACCTAACCCTAAACCTAAACGGAACCCGAACCCTAACCGCGAACCCTAACCCGAACCCGAACCCTACCCTAACCCGAACCCTAACCCTAACCCTAACCCTAACCCTAACCGGAACCCTAACCCTAAACCTAACCCTAAACTCAACTCTAACCCGAACCCTAACCCGAACCCTAACCCGAACCCTAACCCCTAACACTAAACCGAACCCGAACCCTACCCCGAACCCGAACCCTAACCTAAACCTAACCCTAACACTCACCCTAACCCTAACCCCGAACCCGAACCCTAACCCTAACCCTAACCCGAACCCTAACCCGAACCCTAACCCGAACCCTAACCCGAACCCCAACCCTAACCCTAACCAGAACCCGAACCCGAACCCTAAACCTAACCCGATCCCTAACCCCACCCTAACCCTAACCCTAACCCTAACCGGAACCCTAACCCTAACCCTAACCCGATCCCTAACCCGAACCCTAACTCGAAACCTAACCCTAACCCTAACCCTAACCCTAACCCTAACCCGAACCCTGACTCTAACCCTAACCCGAAACCTAACCGTAACCCTAACCCTAACCCTAACCCGAACCCTAAACCTAACCCGAACCCTAACCCGAACCCTAACCCTAACCCTAACCCGAACCCTAACCCCAACCCGAACCCTAACCATAACCCTAACCCGAACCCTCAACCTAACCCTAACCCAAACCCTAACCGTAACCCGAACAATAACCCTAACCCTAACCCTAACCCTAAACCTAACCCTAACCCTAACCCGAACCCTAACCCGAACCCTAACCCGAACCCCAACCCTAACCCTAACCAGAACCCGAACCCGAACCCTAACCCAAACCCGAACCCTAACCCAAACCCGAACTCTAACCCTAACCCGAACCCGAACCCTAACCCTAACCCTAACCCTAACCCGAACCCGAACCCTAACCCTAAACCTAACCCTAAACACAACCCTAAGCCGAACCCTAACCCGAACCCTAACCCGAACCCTAACCCGAACCCTAACCCCTAACACTAACCCGAACCCTAACCCTAACCCGAACCCGAAACCTAACCCGAACCCGAACTCTAACCCTAACCCGAACACGAACCCTAACCCTAACCCTAACCCTAACACTCACCCTAACCCTAACCCCGAACCGAACCCTAACCCTAACCCTAACCCGAACCCTAACCCGAACCCTAACCCGAACCCCAACCCTAACCCTAACCCGAACCCGAACCCGAACCCTAACCCTAACCCGAACCCTATCCCCACCCTAACCCTAACCCTAACCCTAACCAGAACCCTAAACCTAACCCTAACCCGACCCCTAACCCGGACACTAACACGAACCCTAACCCTAACCCGAACCCTAACCCTAACCCGAACCCTAACCCTAACCCTAACCCTAACCCGAACCCTAACCGTAACCCTAACCCTAACCCTAACCCGAACCCGAACCCTAACCCTAACCCGAAACTTAAACCGAACCCACCCTAACCCGAACCCTAACCCTAACACGAAACCTAACCCTAACCCTAAACCTAACCCGAAACCTAAACCTAACCCGAACCCTAACCCTAACCCGAACCCTAACAATAACCCTAACCCGAAGCCTCAACCTAACCCTAACCCAAACCCTAACCGTAACCCGAACAATAACCCTAACCCTAACCCTAACCCTAACCCGAACCCTAACCCTAACCCTAACCCGAACCCTAACCCGAACCCTAACCCTAACCTGAACACTAACCCCTAACCCTAACCCGAACCCGAACCCTAACCCGAACCCTAACCCTAAACCTAACACAAAACCTAACCCTAACCCTAACCCTAACCCGAACCCTAACACTAACCCCTAAACCTAACCCGAAACCTAACCCTAAACCTAACCCGAACCCGAACCCTAACCCCTAACCCTAACCCGAACCCGAACCCTAAACCTAACCCTAACCCTAACCCTAACCCTAACCCGAACCCGAACACTATCCCTAACCCAAAACCTAACCCTAACCCTAAACCGAACCCGAACACTAACCCGAACCCTAACCCTAACCTTAACACGAACACAAACCCTAACACGAAACCTAACCCTAACCCAAACCCGAACCCTAACCCTAACCCTAACCCGAACCCTAACCCTAACCCTAAACCTAACCCGAACCCTAACCCGAACCCTAACCCTAACCCGAACCCGAACTCTAACCCAAACCCGCCCCTAACCCGAACCCGAACCCTAACCCTAAACCGAACCCGAACCCTAAACCTAACCCTAACCCGAACCCTAACCCGAACCCTAACCCCTAACTCTAACGCGAACCCGAACCCTAACCCGAACACGAAACCTAACCCTAACCCGAACCCGAACCCTAACCCTAACCCGAACCCGAAAACTAACCCTAACCCTAACCCGAACCCTAACCCTAAACCTAACCCTAAACACAACCCTAACCCGAACCCTAACCCGAAACCTAACCCTAACCCTAAACCGAACCCTAACCCTAACCCGAACCCTAACCCTAACCCGAACCTGAACCCGAACCCTAACCCTAAACCGAAACCTAACCCTAACCCTAACCCTAACCTAACCCTAATCCTAACCCGAACCCTAACTCTAACCCTAACCCTAAACCTAACCCTAACCCGAACCCTAACCCTAACCCCTAACCCTAACCCTAACCCTAACCCGAAACCGAACCCTAACCCTAACCCTAACCCTAACCCGAAACCGAACCCTAACCCTAACCCGAACCCGAACCCTAACACTAACCTAACCCGAACCCTAACCCTAACCCGAACCCTAACCCTAACCCGAACCCTAACCCTAACCCTAACCCGAACCCGAACCCGAACCCTAACCATAACCCGAAACCTAACCCTAACCCTAACCCGAACCCTAACCCTAACCCGAAACCTAACCCTAAACCTAACCCGAACCCGAACCCTAACACCTAACCCTAACCCGAACCCGAACCCTAAACCTAACCCTAACCCTAACCTTACCCTAAACCGAACCCGAACCCTATCCCTAACCCGAAACCTAACCCGAACCCTAACCCTAACCCTAACCTGAACACTAACCCCTAACCCTAACCCGAACCCTAACACTAACCCGAACCCGAACCCTAACCCTAACCCGAACCCTAACCCTAACCCGAACCCTAACCCTACCCGAAACCTAACCCTAACCAAACCCGAACCCGAACCCGAACCCTAACCCTAACCCAAAACCAAACCCTAAACCTAACCCGAACCCTAACCCGAACCCTAACCCTAACCCTAAACCGAACCCTAACCCTAACCCGAACCCTAACCCTAACCCGAACCGGAACCCGTACCCTAACCCTAAACCGAACCCTAACCCTAACCCTAACCCTAAACCGAAAACTAACCCTAACCCTAACCCGAACCCGAACCCGAACCCTAACCCTAACCCTAACCCGAACCCTAACACTAACCCGAACCCTAACCCTAACCCTAACCCGAACCCTAACCCTAACCCTAAGCCGAACCCGAACCCTAACCCGAACCCTAACCCTAACCCGAACCCTAACCCTAACCCGAACCCTAACCCAAACCCGAACCCTAACCCGAACCCGAACCCTAACTCTAACCCGAACCCGAACCCTAACCCTAACCCTAACCCGAACCCTAACCCTAAACCTAACCCTAAACACAACTCTAACCCGAACACTAACCCGAACCCTAACCCGAACCCTAACCCCTAACACTAACCCGAACCCGAACCCTACCCCGAACCCGAACCCTAACCCTAAACCTAACCTTAACCCTCACCCTAAACCTAACCCCGAACCGGAACCCTAACCCTAACCCTAACCCGAACCCTAACCCGAACCCTAACCCGAATCCCAACCCTAACCCTAACCCGAACCCAAACCCGAACCCTAACCCTAACCCGAACTCTAAACCCACCCTAACCCTAACCCTAACCCTAACCGGAACCCTAACCCTAACCCTAACCCGACCCCTAACCCGAACCCTAACACGAAACCTAACCCTAACCCTAACACTAACACTAACCCGAACCCTGACCCTAAACCTAACCCGAACCCTAACCGTAACCCTAACCCTAACCCTAACCCGAACCCTAACCCTAACCCGAACCCGAATCCTAACCCTAACCCGAAACCTACACCGAACCCACCCTAACCCGAACCCTAACCCTAACCCGAAACCTAACCCTAACCCTAAACCTAACCCGAAACCTAAACCTAACCCGAACCCTAACCCTAAACCTAACCCGAACCCTAACCTGAACCCTAACCCTAACCCTAACCCGAACCCTAACCCCAACCCGAACCCTAAACATAACCCTAACCCGAACCCTCAACCTAACCCTAACCCAAACCCTAAATGTAACCCGAACAATAACCCTAACCCTAACCCTAACCCTAACCTGAACCCTAACCCTAACCCTAACCCTAACCCGAACCCTAACCCGAACCCTAACCCTAACCCTAACCTGAACACTAACCCCTAACCCTAACCCGAACCCTAAGCCGAACCCTAACCCTAAACCTAACCCGAAACCTAACCCTAACCCTATCCCTAACCCGAACCCTAACCCTAACCCTAAACCGAACCCTAACCCTAACCCTAACCCTAACCTGAACACTAACCCCTAACCCTAACCCGAACCCGAACCCTAACCCGAACCCTAACCCTAACCCTAACACAAAACCTAACCCTAACCCTAACCCTAACCCGAACCCTAACACTAACCCCTAAACCTAACCCGAAACCTAACCCTAAACCTAAACCGAACCCGAACCCTAACCGCGAACCCTAACCCGAACCCGAACCCTACCCTAACCCGAACCCTAACCCTAACCCTAACCCTAACCCTAACCGGAACCCTAACCCTAAACCTAACCCTAAACTCAACTCTAACCCGAACCCTAACCCGAACCCTAACCCGAACCCTAACCCCTAACACTAAACCGAACCCGAACCCTACCCCGAACCCGAACCCTAACCTAAACCTAACCCTAACACTCACCCTAACCCTAACCCCGAACCCGAACCCTAACCCTAACCCTAACCCGAACCCTAACCCGAACCCTAACCCGAACCCTAACCCGAACCCCAACCCTAACCCTAACCAGAACCCGAACCCGAACCCTAAACCTAACCCGATCCCTAACCCCACCCTAACCCTAACCCTAACCCTAACCGGAACCCTAACCCTAACCCTAACCCGATCCCTAACCCGAACCCTAACTCGAAACCTAACCCTAACCCTAACCCTAACCCTAACCCTAACCCGAACCCTGACTCTAACCCTAACCCGAAACCTAACCGTAACCCTAACCCTAACCCTAACCCGAACCCTAAACCTAACCCGAACCCTAACCCGAACCCTAACCCTAACCCTAACCCGAACCCTAACCCCAACCCGAACCCTAACCATAACCCTAACCCGAACCCTCAACCTAACCCTAACCCAAACCCTAACCGTAACCCGAACAATAACCCTAACCCTAACCCTAACCCTAAACCTAACCCTAACCCTAACCCGAACCCTAACCCGAACCCTAACCCGAACCCCAACCCTAACCCTAACCAGAACCCGAACCCGAACCCTAACCCAAACCCGAACCCTAACCCAAACCCGAACTCTAACCCTAACCCGAACCCGAACCCTAACCCTAACCCTAACCCTAACCCGAACCCGAACCCTAACCCTAAACCTAACCCTAAACACAACCCTAAGCCGAACCCTAACCCGAACCCTAACCCGAACCCTAACCCGAACCCTAACCCCTAACACTAACCCGAACCCTAACCCTAACCCGAACCCGAAACCTAACCCGAACCCGAACTCTAACCCTAACCCGAACACGAACCCTAACCCTAACCCTAACCCTAACACTCACCCTAACCCTAACCCCGAACCGAACCCTAACCCTAACCCTAACCCGAACCCTAACCCGAACCCTAACCCGAACCCCAACCCTAACCCTAACCCGAACCCGAACCCGAACCCTAACCCTAACCCGAACCCTATCCCCACCCTAACCCTAACCCTAACCCTAACCAGAACCCTAAACCTAACCCTAACCCGACCCCTAACCCGGACACTAACACGAACCCTAACCCTAACCCGAACCCTAACCCTAACCCGAACCCTAACCCTAACCCTAACCCTAACCCGAACCCTAACCGTAACCCTAACCCTAACCCTAACCCGAACCCGAACCCTAACCCTAACCCGAAACTTAAACCGAACCCACCCTAACCCGAACCCTAACCCTAACACGAAACCTAACCCTAACCCTAAACCTAACCCGAAACCTAAACCTAACCCGAACCCTAACCCTAACCCGAACCCTAACAATAACCCTAACCCGAAGCCTCAACCTAACCCTAACCCAAACCCTAACCGTAACCCGAACAATAACCCTAACCCTAACCCTAACCCTAACCCGAACCCTAACCCTAACCCTAACCCGAACCCTAACCCGAACCCTAACCCTAACCTGAACACTAACCCCTAACCCTAACCCGAACCCGAACCCTAACCCGAACCCTAACCCTAAACCTAACACAAAACCTAACCCTAACCCTAACCCTAACCCGAACCCTAACACTAACCCCTAAACCTAACCCGAAACCTAACCCTAAACCTAACCCGAACCCGAACCCTAACCCCTAACCCTAACCCGAACCCGAACCCTAAACCTAACCCTAACCCTAACCCTAACCCTAACCCGAACCCGAACACTATCCCTAACCCAAAACCTAACCCTAACCCTAAACCGAACCCGAACACTAACCCGAACCCTAACCCTAACCTTAACACGAACACAAACCCTAACACGAAACCTAACCCTAACCCAAACCCGAACCCTAACCCTAACCCTAACCCGAACCCTAACCCTAACCCTAAACCTAACCCGAACCCTAACCCGAACTCTAACCCTAACCCGAACCCGAAACCGAACCCTAACCCTAACCCGAACCCTAACCCTAACCCTAACCCGAACTCTAACCCAAACCCGCCCCTAACCCGAACCCGAACCCTAACCCTAAACCGAACCCGAACCCTAAACCTAACCCTAACCCGAACCCTAACCCGAACCCTAACCCCTAACTCTAACCCGAACCCGAACCCTAACCCGAACACGAAACCTAAACCTAACCCGAACCCGAACCCTAACCCTAACCCGAACCCGAAAACTAACCCTAACCCTAACCCGAACCCTAACCCTAAACCTAACCCTAAACACAACCCTAACCCGAACCCTAACCCGAAACCTAACCCTAACCCTAAACCGAACCCTAACCCTAACCCGAACCCTAACCCTAACCCGAACCTGAACCCGAACCCTAACCCTAAACCGAAACCTAACCCTAACCCTAACCCTAACCTAACCCTAATCCTAACCCGAACCCTAACTCTAACCCTAACCCTAAACCTAACCCTAACCCGAACCCTAACCCTAACCCCTAACCCTAACCCTAACCCTAACCCGAAACCGAACCCTAACCCTAACCCTAACCCTAACCCGAAACCGAACCCTAACCCTAACCCGAACCCGAACCCTAACACTAACCTAACCCGAACCCTAACCCTAACCCGAACCCTAACCCTAACCCGAACCCTAACCCTAACCCTAACCCGAACCCGAACCCGAACCCTAACCATAACCCGAAACCTAACCCTAACCCTAACCCGAACCCTAACCCTAACCCGAAACCTAACCCTAAACCTAACCCGAACCCGAACCCTAACACCTAACCCTAACCCGAACCCGAACCCTAAACCTAACCCTAACCCTAACCTTACCCTAAACCGAACCCGAACCCTATCCCTAACCCGAAACCTAACCCGAACCCTAACCCTAACCCTAACCTGAACACTAACCCCTAACCCTAACCCGAACCCTAACACTAACCCGAACCCGAACCCTAACCCTAACCCGAACCCTAACCCTAACCCGAACCCTAACCCTACCCGAAACCTAACCCTAACCAAACCCGAACCCGAACCCGAACCCTAACCCTAACCCAAAACCAAACCCTAAACCTAACCCGAACCCTAACCCGAACCCTAACCCGAACCCTAACCCTAACCCTAAACCGAACCCTAACCCTAACCCGAACCCTAACCCTAACCCGAACCGGAACCCGTACCCTAACCCTAAACCGAACCCTAACCCTAACCCTAACCCTAAACCGAAAACTAACCCTAACCCTAACCCGAACCCGAACCCGAACCCTAACCCTAACCCTAACCCGAACCCTAACACTAACCCGAACCCTAACCCTAACCCTAACCCGAACCCTAACCCTAACCCTAAGCCGAACCCGAACCCTAACCCGAACCCTAACCCTAACCCGAACCCTAACCCTAACCCGAACCCTAACCCAAACCCGAACCCTAACCCGAACCCGAACCCTAACTCTAACCCGAACCCGAACCCTAACCCTAACCCTAACCCGAACCCTAACCCTAAACCTAACCCTAAACACAACTCTAACCCGAACACTAACCCGAACCCTAACCCGAACCCTAACACCTAACACTAACCCGAACCCGAACCCTACCCCGAACCCGAACCCTAACCCTAAACCTAACCTTAACCCTCACCCTAAACCTAACCCCGAACCGGAACCCTAACCCTAACCCTAACCCGAACCCTAACCCGAACCCTAACCCGAATCCCAACCCTAACCCTAACCCGAACCCAAACCCGAACCCTAACCCTAACCCGAACTCTAAACCCACCCTAACCCTAACCCTAACCCTAACCGGAACCCTAACCCTAACCCTAACCCGACCCCTAACCCGAACCCTAACACGAAACCTAACCCTAACCCTAACACTAACCCTAACCCGAACCCTGACCCTAAACCTAACCCGAACCCTAACCGTAACCCTAACCCTAACCCTAACCCGAACCCTAACCCTAACCCGAACCCGAATCCTAACCCTAACCCGAAACCTACACCGAACCCACCCTAACCCGAACCCTAACCCTAACCCGAAACCTAACCCTAACCCTAAACCTAACCCGAAACCTAAACCTAACCCGAACCCTAACCCTAAACCTAACCCGAACCCTAACCTGAACCCTAACCCTAACCCTAACCCGAACCCTAACCCCAACCCGAACCCTAAACATAACCCTAACCCGAACCCTCAACCTAACCCTAACCCAAACCCTAAATGTAACCCGAACAATAACCCTAACCCTAACCCTAACCCTAACCTGAACCCTAACCCTAACCCTAACCCTAACCCGAACCCTAACCCGAACCCTAACCCTAACCCTAACCTGAACACTAACCCCTAACCCTAACCCGAACCCTAAGCCGAACCCTAACCCTAAACCTAACCCGAAACCTAACCCTAACCCTATCCCTAACCCGAACCCTAACCGTAACCCTAACTCTAACCCTAAACCTAACCCTAAACCGAACCCTAACCCTAACCCGAACCCTAACCCGAAACCTAACCCTAACCCTAACCCGAACCCTAACCCTAACCCGAACCCTAACCCGAAACCGAACCCTAAACCTAACCCTAACTCTAACCCGAACTTTAACCCGAACCCTAACCCTAACCCGAACCCTAACCATAAGCCTAACCCTAACCCGAACACTAACCCTAACCCGATCCCTAACCCTAAACCTAACCCGAACCCTAACCCTAACCCTAACCTAACCCTAATCCGAACCCTAATCCTAACCCTAACCCTAACCCTAACACTAACCCCTAACCCTAACCCGAAACCTAACCCTAAACCTAAACCGAACCCGAACCCTAAACCCTAACCCTAACCCGAACCCGAACCCTAAACCTAACCCTAACCCTAACCCTAACCCTAACCCGAACCCGAACCCTATCACTAACCCGAACCCTAACCCTAACCCGAACCCAAAACCTAACCCGAACCCTAACCCTAACCTTAACCCGAACCCAAACCCTAACACGAAACCTAACCCTAACCCGAACCCGAACCCTAACCCTAACCCTAAACCTAACCCGCACACTAACCCTAACCCGAACCCGAACACTAACCCTAACCCTAACCCTAAACCTAACCCTAACCCGAACCATAACCATAACCCAAAACCGAAACCTAACCCTAACCCTAACCCTAAACCTAACCCTAACCCTAACCCTAACCCTAACATCAACCCTAAATCTAACACTAACCCTAACGCTAACCCGAACCCTAACCCTAACCCTAAACCTAACCCTAACCCAAACCCGAACCCTAACACTAACCCGAACCCTAACCCGAACCCTAACCCTAACCCGAACCCTAACCCTACCCGAAACCTAACCCTAACCTAACCCGAACCCGAACCCGAACCCTAACCCTAACCCTAACCCGAACCTTAAACCTAACCCGAACCCTAACCCTAACCCTAACCCGAACCCTAACCCTAACCCTAAACCGAACCCTAACCCTAAACCGAACCCTAACCCTAACCCGAACCCGAACCCGAACCCTAACCCTAAACCGAACCCTAACCCTAACCCTAACCCGAACCCTAACCCAAACCCGAACCCTAACCCGAACTCGAACCCTAACCATAACCCGACCCCGAAACCTAACCCTAACCCGAACCCTAACCCTAACCCGAACCCTAACCCTAACCTGAACCCTAACAATAACCCTAACCCTAACCCGAACCCTAACTCTAACCCGAACCCTAAACCGAACCCTAACCCGAACCCTAACCCTAACCCTAACCTGAATCCGAAACCTAACCCTAACCCGAACCCTAACCCAAACACTAAGCCTAACCCTAACCCTCATCCTAACCCTAACCCCTAACCCTAACCCGAACCCTAAACCTAACCCGAAACCTAACCCTAACCCTAACCTGAACCCTAACCCGAACCCTAACCCTAACCCTAACCCTAACCCTAACTCGAACCCTAACCCGAATCCTAACCCTAACCATAACCCTAACCCGAACGCTAACCCGAAATCTAACTCGACCCTAACCCTAACCCCTAAACCTAACCCTAACCCGAAACCTAACCCTAACCCGAACCTGTACCCAAACACGAACCCTAACCCGAACCCGAACCCTAACCCTAACCCGAACCCGAACCCTAACCCGAAACCTAACCCGAACCCTAACCCTAACCCTAACCCGAACCCTAACCCTAATCTAAACTCTAACCCAAACCCTATATCGAATCCTAAATCGAACCCAAACCCTAACCCGAACCCTAACCCGAACCCTAACCCTAACCCTAAACCTAACCCGAAACCGAACCCTAACCCTAACCCGAACCCTAACCCTAACCACAAACCTCACCCTAACCCTAACCCCGAACCCGAACCCTAACCCTAAACCTAACCCGAACCCTAACCCTAACCCTAACCCTAACCCGAACACTAACCATAACCCCTAACCCTAACCCTAACCCTAACCCGAACCCTAACCCTAACCCTAACCCTAACCCTAACCCGAACCCGAACCCGAACCCTAACCCTAACCCTAACCCAAACCCTAACCCTAACCCTAACACGAACCCTAACCCTAAACCGAACCCTAACCCTAACCCGAAACCTAACCCTATTCCTAACCCGACCCCGAACCCGAACCCTAACCCTAACCCTAACCCGAACCCTAACCCTAACCCGAACCCTAACCCTAACCCTAACCCGAACCCTAACCCTAACCCTAACCCGAATCCTAACCCTAACCCGAAACATAACCCTAACCCGAACCCGAACACGAACCCTAACCTTAACCCGAACCCTAACCCTAACCCTAACCCGAAACCTAACCCAAACCCGAACCCTAACCCGAACCCGAACCGTAAACCTAACCCGAACCCGAACCCTAACCCTAACCCTAACCCTAACCCGAACCCTAACCCTAAACCTAACCCTAAACACAACCCTAACGCGAACCCTAACCCAAACCCTAACCCGAACCCTAAGCCCTAACACTAACCCGAACCCGAACCCTAGCCCGAACCCGAACCCTAACCCTAACCCTAACCCTAACCCTCACCCTATCCCTAACCCCGAACCCGAACCCTAACCCTAACCCTAACCCGAACCCTAACCCGAACCCTAACCCGAACCCCAACCCTATACCTAACCCGAACCCGACCCCGAACCCTAACCCTAACCCGAACCCTAACCCCACCCTAACCCTAACCCTAACCCCAACCGGAACCCTAACCCTAACCCTAACCCGACCCCTAACCCGAACCCTAACACGAACCCTAACCCTAACCCTAACCCTAACCCTAAACCGAACCCAACCCTAACCCTAACCCGAAACCTAACCGTAACCCTAACCATAACCCTAAACCTAACCCTAACCCGAACCCTAACCGTAACCCTAACCCTAACCCTAACCCGAACCCTAACCCTAACCCGAACCCGAACCCTAACCCTAACCCGAAACCTAAACCGAACCCACCCTAACCCGAACCCTAACCCTAACCCGAAACCTAACCCTAACCTAAACCTAACCCGAAACCTAAACCTAACCCGAACCCTAACCCTAAACCTAACCCGAACCCTAACCCGAAACCTAACCCTAAACCTAACCCGAAACCTAACCCTAACCCAAACCCTAACCGTAACCCAAACAATAACCCTAACCCTAACCCTAACCCTAACCAGAAACCTAACCCTAATCCTAACCGGAACCCTAACCCGAACCCTAACCCTAACCCTAACCTGAACACTAACCCCTAACCCTAACCCGAACCCGAACCCTAACACGAACCCTAACTCTAACCCAAACCCTAACCCTAACCCTAACCCGAACCCTAACACTAACCCTAACTCTAACGCTAAACCTAACCCTAAATCGAACCCTAACCCTAACCCGACCCCTAAAGCGAAACCTAACCCTAACCCTAACCCTACCCGAACCCTAACCCTAACCCGAACCCTAACCCAAAACCGAACCCTAAACCTAACCCTAACCCTAACCCGAACTTTAACCCCAACCCTAACCCTAACCCGAACCCTAACCCTAACCCGAACCCTAACCCGAACACTAACCCTAACCCGATCCATAACCCTAAACCTAACCCTAACCCTAACCCGAACCCTAACCCTAACCCTAACCTAACCCTAATCCGAACCCTAACAATAACCCTAACGCTAACCCTAACACAAACCCCTAAACCTAACCCGAAACCTAACCCTAAACCTAACCCGAACCTGAACCCTAACCCCTAACCCTAACCCAAACACGAACCCTAAACCTAACCCTAACCCGAACCCTAACCCTAACCCTAACCCGAACCCGAACCCTAACCCGAACCCTAACCCTAACCTTAACCCGAACCCAAACCCTAACACGAAACCTAACCCTAACCCGAACCCGAACCCTAACCCTAACCCTAAACCTAACCTGCACACTAACCCTAACCCGAACCCTAACCCTAACCCTAACCCGAACCCTAACCCTAACCCGAACCCTAACCCTACCCGAAACCTAACCCTAACCTAACCCGAACCCGAACCCGAACCCTAACCCTAACCCTAACCCGAACCCTAACCCTAACCCGAACCCTAACCCTAATCCTAACCCGAACACTAACCCTAACCCTAAACCGAACCCTAAACCTAACCCGAACCCTAAGCCTAACCCGAACCCGAACCCGAAACCTAACCCTAAACCGAACCCTAACCTTAACCCTAACCCTAACCCGAACCCTAACCCTAAACCGAACCCTAACCCGAACTCGAACCCTAACCATAACCCGACCCCGAAACCTAACCCTAACCCGAACCCTAACCCTAACCCGAACCCGAACCCTAACCCTAATCCGAAACCTAACCCTAACCCGAACCCTAACCCTAAACTTAACCCTAACCCTAACCCGAACCCTAACCCTAACCCTAAACCTAACCCTAACCCAAACCCTAACCCTAACCCTAACCCTAACCCGAAACGTCACCCTAACCCTAACCCCGAACCCGAACCCTAACCCTAACCCGAAACCTAAACCGAACCCACCCTAACCCGAACCCTAACCCTAACCCGAAACCTAACCCTAACCCTAAACCTAACCCGAAACCTAAACCTAACCCGAAACCTAACCCTAAACCTAACCAGAACCCTAACCCTAACCCGAACCCTAACCCTAACCCGAACCCGAACCCTAACCCTAACCCGAAACCTAAACCGAACCCACCCTAACCCGAACCCTAACCCTAACCCGAAACCTAACCCTAACCCTAAACCTATCCCGAAACCTAAATCTAACCCGAAATCTAACCCTAAACCTAACCCGAACCCTAACCCGAACCCTAACCCTAACCCTAACCCGAACCCTAACCCTAACCCGAACACTAACCATAACCCTAACCCGAACCCTCAACCTAACCCTAACCCAAACCCTAACCGTAACCCGAACAATAACCCTAACACTAACCCTAACCCTAACCCGAACACTAAGCCTACCCCGAACCCGAACCCTAACCCGAACCTTAACCCTAACCCTAACCTGAACACTAACCCCTAACCCTAACCCGAACCCTAACACTAACCCGAACGCGAACCCTACCCCTAACCCGAACCCTAACCCTAACCCAAACCCTAACCCTACCCGAAACCTAACCCTAACCTAACCCGAACCCGAACCCGAACCCTAACCCTAACCCTAACCCGAACCCTAACCCTAACCCCTAACCCTAACCCTAACCCGAACCCGAACCCTAACCCTAACCCGAACCCGAACCCTAACCCTAACCCGAACCCGAACCCTAACCCTAACCTAACCCGAACCCTAACCCTAACCCGAACCCGAACCCTAACCCTAACCCTAACCCTAACCCTAACCCTAACCCTAAACCTAACCCTAACCCGAACCCTAACCCTAACCCTAACCCTAAACCTAACCCTAACCCGAAACCTAACCTGAACCCTAACCCGAACCCTAACCCTAACCCGAACCCTAACCCGAAACCGAACCCTAAACCTAACCCTAACTCTAACCCGAACTTTAACCCGAACCCTAACCCTAACCCGAACCCTAACCATAAGCCTAACCCTAACCCGAACACTAACCCTAACCCGATCCCTAACCCTAAACCTAACCCGAACCCTAACCCTAACCCTAACCTAACCCTAATCCGAACCCTAATCCTAACCCTAACCCTAACCCTAACACTAACCCCTAACCCTAACCCGAAACCTAACCCTAAACCTAAACCGAACCCGAACCCTAAACCCTAACCCTAACCCGAACCCGAACCCTAAACCTAACCCTAACCCTAACCCTAACCCTAACCCGAACCCGAACCCTATCACTAACCCGAACCCTAACCCTAACCCGAACCCAAAACCTAACCCGAACCCTAACCCTAACCTTAACCCGAACCCAAACCCTAACACGAAACCTAACCCTAACCCGAACCCGAACCCTAACCCTAACCCTAAACCTAACCCGCACACTAACCCTAACCCGAACCCGAACACTAACCCTAACCCTAACCCTAAACCTAACCCTAACCCGAACCATAACCATAACCCAAAACCGAAACCTAACCCTAACCCTAACCCTAAACCTAACCCTAACCCTAACCCTAACCCTAACATCAACCCTAAATCTAACACTAACCCTAACGCTAACCCGAACCCTAACCCTAACCCTAAACCTAACCCTAACCCAAACCCGAACCCTAACACTAACCCGAACCCTAACCCGAACCCTAACCCTAACCCGAACCCTAACCCTACCCGAAACCTAACCCTAACCTAACCCGAACCCGAACCCGAACCCTAACCCTAACCCTAACCCGAACCTTAAACCTAACCCGAACCCTAACCCTAACCCTAACCCGAACCCTAACCCTAACCCTAAACCGAACCCTAACCCTAAACCGAACCCTAACCCTAACCCGAACCCGAACCCGAACCCTAACCCTAAACCGAACCCTAACCCTAACCCTAACCCGAACCCTAACCCAAACCCGAACCCTAACCCGAACTCGAACCCTAACCATAACCCGACCCCGAAACCTAACCCTAACCCGAACCCTAACCCTAACCCGAACCCTAACCCTAACCTGAACCCTAACAATAACCCTAACCCTAACCCGAACCCTAACTCTAACCCGAACCCTAAACCGAACCCTAACCCGAACCCTAACCCTAACCCTAACCTGAATCCGAAACCTAACCCTAACCCGAACCCTAACCCAAACACTAAGCCTAACCCTAACCCTCATCCTAACCCTAACCCCTAACCCTAACCCGAACCCTAAACCTAACCCGAAACCTAACCCTAACCCTAACCTGAACCCTAACCCTAACCCTAACCCTAACCCTAACCCTAACCCTAACTCGAACCCTAACCCGAATCCTAACCCTAACCATAACCCTAACCCGAACGCTAACCCGAAATCTAACTCGACCCTAACCCTAACCCCTAAACCTAACCCTAACCCGAAACCTAACCCTAACCCGAACCTGTACCCAAACACGAACCCTAACCCGAACCCGAACCCTAACCCTAACCCGAACCCGAACCCTAACCCGAAACCTAACCCGAACCCTAACCCTAACCCTAACCCGAACCCTAACCCTAATCTAAACTCTAACCCAAACCCTATATCGAATCCTAAATCGAACCCAAACCCTAACCCGAACCCTAACCCGAACCCTAACCCTAACCCTAAACCTAACCCGAAACCGAACCCTAACCCTAACCCGAACCCTAACCCTAACCACAAACCTCACCCTAACCCTAACCCCGAACCCGAACCCTAACCCTAAACCTAACCCGAACCCTAACCCTAACCCTAACCCTAACCCGAACACTAACCATAACCCCTAACCCTAACCCTAACCCTAACCCGAACCCTAACCCTAACCCTAACCCTAACCCTAACCCGAACCCGAACCCGAACCCTAACCCTAACCCTAACCCAAACCCTAAACCTAACCCTAACACGAACCCTAACCCTAAACCGAACCCTAACCCTAACCCGAAACCTAACCCTATTCCTAACCCGACCCCGAACCCGAACCCTAACCCTAACCCTAACCCGAACCCTAACCCTAACCCGAACCCTAACCCTAACCCTAACCCGAACCCTAACCCTAACCCTAACCCGAATCCTAACCCTAACCCGAAACATAACCCTAACCCGAACCCGAACACGAACCCTAACCTTAACCCGAACCCTAACCCTAACCCTAACCCGAAACCTAACCCAAACCCGAACCCTAACCCGAACCCGAACCGTAAACCTAACCCGAACCCGAACCCTAACCCTAACCCTAACCCTAACCCGAACCCTAACCCTAAACCTAACCCTAAACACAACCCTAACGCGAACCCTAACCCAAACCCTAACCCGAACCCTAAGCCCTAACACTAACCCGAACCCGAACCCTAGCCCGAACCCGAACCCTAACCCTAACCCTAACCCTAACCCTCACCCTATCCCTAACCCCGAACCCGAACCCTAACCCTAACCCTAACCCGAACCCTAACCCGAACCCTAACCCGAACCCCAACCCTATACCTAACCCGAACCCGACCCCGAACCCTAACCCTAACCCGAACCCTAACCCCACCCTAACCCTAACCCTAACCCCAACCGGAACCCTAACCCTAACCCTAACCCGACCCCTAACCCGAACCCTAACACGAACCCTAACCCTAACCCTAACCCTAACCCTAAACCGAACCCAACCCTAACCCTAACCCGAAACCTAACCGTAACCCTAACCATAACCCTAAACCTAACCCTAACCCGAACCCTAACCGTAACCCTAACCCTAACCCTAACCCGAACCCTAACCCTAACCCGAACCCGAACCCTAACCCTAACCCGAAACCTAAACCGAACCCACCCTAACCCGAACCCTAACCCTAACCCGAAACCTAACCCTAACCTAAACCTAACCCGAAACCTAAACCTAACCCGAACCCTAACCCTAAACCTAACCCGAACCCTAACCCGAAACCTAACCCTAAACCTAACCCGAAACCTAACCCTAACCCAAACCCTAACCGTAACCCAAACAATAACCCTAACCCTAACCCTAACCCTAACCAGAAACCTAACCCTAATCCTAACCGGAACCCTAACCCGAACCCTAACCCTAACCCTAACCTGAACACTAACCCCTAACCCTAACCCGAACCCGAACCCTAACACGAACCCTAACTCTAACCCAAACCCTAACCCTAACCCTAACCCGAACCCTAACACTAACCCTAACTCTAACGCTAAACCTAACCCTAAATCGAACCCTAACCCTAACCCGACCCCTAAAGCGAAACCTAACCCTAACCCTAACCCTACCCGAACCCTAACCCTAACCCGAACCCTAACCCAAAACCGAACCCTAAACCTAACCCTAACCCTAACCCGAACTTTAACCCCAACCCTAACCCTAACCCGAACCCTAACCCTAACCCGAACCCTAACCCGAACACTAACCCTAACCCGATCCATAACCCTAAACCTAACCCTAACCCTAACCCGAACCCTAACCCTAACCCTAACCTAACCCTAATCCGAACCCTAACAATAACCCTAACGCTAACCCTAACACAAACCCCTAAACCTAACCCGAAACCTAACCCTAAACCTAACCCGAACCTGAACCCTAACCCCTAACCCTAACCCAAACACGAACCCTAAACCTAACCCTAACCCGAACCCTAACCCTAACCCTAACCCGAACCCGAACCCTAACCCGAACCCTAACCCTAACCTTAACCCGAACCCAAACCCTAACACGAAACCTAACCCTAACCCGAACCCGAACCCTAACCCTAACCCTAAACCTAACCTGCACACTAACCCTAACCCGAACCCTAACCCTAACCCTAACCCGAACCCTAACCCTAACCCGAACCCTAACCCTACCCGAAACCTAACCCTAACCTAACCCGAACCCGAACCCGAACCCTAACCCTAACCCTAACCCGAACCCTAACCCTAACCCGAACCCTAACCCTAATCCTAACCCGAACACTAACCCTAACCCTAAACCGAACCCTAAACCTAACCCGAACCCTAAGCCTAACCCGAACCCGAACCCGAAACCTAACCCTAAACCGAACCCTAACCTTAACCCTAACCCTAACCCGAACCCTAACCCTAAACCGAACCCTAACCCGAACTCGAACCCTAACCATAACCCGACCCCGAAACCTAACCCTAACCCGAACCCTAACCCTAACCCGAACCCGAACCCTAACCCTAATCCGAAACCTAACCCTAACCCGAACCCTAACCCTAAACTTAACCCTAACCCTAACCCGAACCCTAACCCTAACCCTAAACCTAACCCTAACCCAAACCCTAACCCTAACCCTAACCCTAACCCGAAACGTCACCCTAACCCTAACCCCGAACCCGAACCCTAACCCTAACCCGAAACCTAAACCGAACCCACCCTAACCCGAACCCTAACCCTAACCCGAAACCTAACCCTAACCCTAAACCTAACCCGAAACCTAAACCTAACCCGAAACCTAACCCTAAACCTAACCAGAACCCTAACCCTAACCCGAACCCTAACCCTAACCCGAACCCGAACCCTAACCCTAACCCGAAACCTAAACCGAACCCACCCTAACCCGAACCCTAACCCTAACCCGAAACCTAACCCTAACCCTAAACCTATCCCGAAACCTAAATCTAACCCGAAATCTAACCCTAAACCTAACCCGAACCCTAACCCGAACCCTAACCCTAACCCTAACCCGAACCCTAACCCTAACCCGAACACTAACCATAACCCTAACCCGAACCCTCAACCTAACCCTAACCCAAACCCTAACCGTAACCCGAACAATAACCCTAACACTAACCCTAACCCTAACCCGAACACTAAGCCTACCCCGAACCCGAACCCTAACCCGAACCTTAACCCTAACCCTAACCTGAACACTAACCCCTAACCCTAACCCGAACCCTAACACTAACCCGAACGCGAACCCTAACCCTAACCCGAACCCTAACCCTAACCCAAACCCTAACCCTACCCGAAACCTAACCCTAACCTAACCCGAACCCGAACCCGAACCCTAACCCTAACCCTAACCCGAACCCTAACCCTAACCCCTAACCCTAACCCTAACCCGAACCCGAACCCTAACCCTAACCCGAACCCGAACCCTAACCCTAACCCGAACCCGAACCCTAACCCTAACCTAACCCGAACCCTAACCCTAACCCGAACCCGAACCCTAACCCTAACCCTAACCCTAACCCTAACCCTAACCCTAAACCTAACCCTAACCCGAACCCTAACCCTAACCCTAACCCTAAACCTAACCCTAACCCGAAACCTAACCTGAACCCTAACCCGAACCCTAACCCCTAACCCTAACCCGAACCCGAACCCTAACCCGAACACGAACTCTAAACCTAACCCGAACCGAACCCTAACCTTAACCCGAACCCAAACACGAACCCTAACCTTAACCCTAACCCGAACCCTAACCTTAACCATAACGCTAACCCTAACCCGAACCCTAACCCTAACCCTAAACCGAACCCTAACCCGAACCCTAACTCTAACCCGAACCCTAAACCGAACCCTAACCCGAACCCTAAACCTAACGCTAACCCTAACCCTACCCCGAAACCTAAATCTAAACCTAACCCTAACCCTAAACGAACCCTAACCCTAACCCTAGCCCTAACCCTAACCCTAACCCTAACCCAAACCCTAACCCTAACCCTAACCCTAACCCGAAACCTCACCCTAACCCTAACCCCGAACCGGAAACCTAACCCTAACCCTAACACGAACCCTAACCCTAACCCTAACCCTAACCTGAACCCTAACCCTAACCCTAACCCTAACCCTGACCCGAACCCGAACCGTAACCCTAACCCTAACCCGAACCCTAACCCTAACCCTAACCCGAACCCTAACCCTAACCCGAACCCTAACCCTAACCCGAAAACTGACCCTAACCCTAACCCGAACCCGAACCCGAACCCTAACCCTAACCCTAACCCGAACCCTAACCCTAAGCCGAACCCTAACCCTAACCCTAACCCGAACCCTAACCCTAACCCGAACCCTAACCCTAACCCGAACCCTCACCCGAACCCGAACCCTAACCCTAACCCTAACGCGAACCCTAACCCTAACCCTAACCCGAACCCTAACCCAAAACCGAACCCTAACCCGAACCCGATCCCTACCCTAACCTGAACCCGAAACCTAACCCTAACCCTAACCCTAACCCTAACCCGAACCCTAACCCTAAACCTAACCCTAAACTCAAATCTAACCCGAACCCTAACCCGAACCCTAACCCGAACCCTAACCCTTAACACTAACCCGAACCCGAACCCTACCCCGAACCCGAACCCTAACCCTAAACCTAACCCTAACCCTCACCCTAACCCTAACCCCGAACCCGAACCCAAACCCTAACCCTAATCCGAACCCTAACCCGAACCCTAACCCGAACCCCAACCCAAAACCTAACCCGAACCCGAACCCGAACCCTAACCCTAACCCGAACCCTAACCCCACCCTAACCCTAACCCTAACCCTAACCGGAACCCTAACCCTAACCCTAACCCGACCCCTAACACGAACCCTAACACGAAACCTAACCCTAACCCTAACCCGAACCCTAACCGTAACCCTAACCCTAACCCTAACCCGAACCCTAAACCTAACCCGACCCCTAACCCTAACCCTAACCCGAAACCTGACACTAACCCTAACCCGAACCCTAACCGTAACTCTAACCCTAACCCTAACCCGAACCCTAACCCTAACCAGAACCCGAACCCTAACCCTAACCCGAAACCTAAACCGAAACCTAAACCTAACCCGAACCCTAACCCTAAACCTAACCCGAACCCTAACCCGAACCCTAACCCTAACCCTAACCCGAACCCTAACCCCAACTCGAACCCTAACCATAACCCTAACCCGAACCCTCAACCTAACCCTAACCCAAACCCTAACCGTAACCCGAACAATAACCCTAACCCTAACCCTAACCCTAACCCTAACCCTAACCCGAACCCTAACCCTAACCCTAACCCGAACCCGAACCCTAACCCTAACCCGAAAACTAACCCTAACCCTAACCCTAACCCGAACCCTAAACCTAACCTGAAACCTAACCCTAAACCTAACCCGAACCCGAACCCTAACACCTAACCCTAACCCGAACCCGAACCCTAAACCTAACCCTAACCCTAACCTTACCCTAACCCGAACCCGAACCGTATCCCTAACCCGAACCCTAATCCGAACCCTAACCCTAACCCTAACCTGAACACTAACCCCTAACCCTAACCCGAACCCTAACACTAACCCGAACCCGAACCCTAACCCTAACCCGAACCCTAACCCTAACCCGAACCCTAACCCTACCCGAAACCTAACCCTAACCTAAACCGAACCCGAACCCGAACCCTAACCCTAACCCTAACCCAAACCCTAAACCTAACCCGAACCCTAACCCTAACCCTAACCCGAACCCTAACCCTAACCCTAAACCGAACCCTAACCCTAAGCCGAACCCTAACCCTAACCCGAACCCGAACCCGAACACTAACCCTAAACCGAACCCTAACCCTAACCCTAAACCAAAAACTAACCCTAACCCTAACCCGAACCCGAACCCGAACCCTAACCCTAACCTGAACCCTAACACTAACCCGAACCCTAACCCTAACCCTAACCCGAACCCTAAACCTAACCCTAAGCCGAACCCTAACCCTAACCCGAACCCTAACCCTAACCCGAACCCTAAACCTAACCCGAACCCTAACCCAAACCCGAACCCTAACCCGAACCCGAACCCTAACCCTAACCCGAAACCGAACCCTAACCCTAACCCGAACCCTAACCCTAAACCTAACCCTAAACACAACTCTAACCCGAACCCTAACCCGAACCCTAACCCGAACCCTAACCCCTAACACTAACCCGAACCCGAACCCTACCCCGAACCCGAACCCTAACCCTAAACCTAACCTTAACCCTCACCCTAAACCTAACCCCGAACCCGAACCCTAACCCTAACCCTAAACCGAACCCTAACCCGAACCCTAACCCTAACCCGAACACTAACCCCAACCTAACCCTAACCCTAACCCTAACCGGAACCCTAACCCTAACCCTAACCCGACCCCTAACCCGAACCCTAACACGAAACCTAACCCTAACCCTAACCCTAACCCTAACCCGAACCCTGACCCTAACCCTAACCCGAACCCTAACCGTAACCCTAAACCTAACCCTAACCCGAACCCTAACCCTAACCCAAACCCGAACCCTAACCCTAACCCGAAACCTAAACCGAACCCACCCTAACCCGAACCCTAACCCTAACCCGAAACCTAACCATAACCCTAAACCTAACCCGAAACCTAAACCTAACCCGAACCCTAACCCTAAAACTAACCCGAACCCTAACCCGAACCCTAACCCTAACTCTAACCCGAACCCTAACCCCAACCCGAACCCAAACCATAACCCTAACCCGAACCCTCAACCAAACCCTAACAGAAACCCTAACCGTAACCCGAACAATAACCCTAACCCTAACCCAAACCTAACCCGAACCCTAACCCTAAACCTAACACTAACCCGAACCCTAACCCGAACCCTAACCCTAACCCTAACCTGAACACTAACCCCTAACCCTAACCCGAACCCGAACCCTAAACCTAACCCTAACCCTAACACTAAACCTAACCCTAACCCTAACCCGAACCCGAACCCTATCACTAACCCGAACCCTAACCCTAACCCTAACCCGAACCCAAAACCTTACCCGAACCCTAACCATAACCTTAACCCGAACCCAAACCCTAACACGAAACCTAACCCTAACCCGAACCCGAACCCTAACCCTAAACCTAAACCTAACCCGCACACTAACCCTAACCCGAACCCGAACACTAACCCTAATCCTAACCCTAAACCTAACCCTAACCCGAACCCTAAACCTAACCCAAAACCGAAACCTAAACCTAACCCTAACCCTAACCCTAACCCTAACCCTAACATCAACCCTAAATCTAACACTAACCCTAACGCTAACCCGAACCCTAACCCAAACCCTAAACCTAACCCTAACCCGAACCCTAACCCTACCCGAAACCTAACCCTAACCGAACCCGAACCCGAACCCTAACCCTAACCCTAACCCTAACCCTAACCCGAACCCTAACCCTAACCCTAAACCTAACCCGAACCCTAACCCTAAACCGAACCCTAACCCGAACTCGAACCCTAAACATAACCCGACCGCGAAACCTAATCCTAACCCGAACCCTAACCCTAACCCGAACCCGAACCCTAACCCTAATCCGAAACCTAACCCTAACCCGAACCCTAACCCTAAACTTAACCCTAACCCTAACCCGAACCCTAACCCTAACCCTAACCCTAATCCTAACCGAAACCCTAACCCTAACCCTAACCCTAACCCGAAACCTCACCCTAACCCTAACCCCGAACCCGAACCCTAACCCTAACCCGAAACCTAAACCGAACCCACCCTAACCCGAACCCTAACCCTAACCCGAAACCTAACCCTAACCCTAAACCTAACCCGAAACCTAAACTAACCCGAAACCTAACCCTAAACCTAACCAGAACCCTAACCCTAACCCGAACCCTAACCCTAACCCGAACCCGAACCCTAACCCTAACCCGAAACCTAAACCGAACCCACCCTAACCCGAACCCTAACCCTAACCCGAAACCTAACCCTAACCCTAAACCTAACCCGAAACCTAAACCTAACCCGAAAACTAACCCTAAACCTAACCCGAACCCTAACCCGAACCCTAACCCTAACCCGAACCCGAACCCTAACCCTAACCCGAACCCTAACCATAACCCTAACCAGAACCCTCAACCTAACCCTAACCCAAACCCTAACCGTAACCCGAACAATAACCCTAACACTAACCCTAACCCTAACCCGAACACTAAGCCTACCCCGAACCCGAACCCTAACCCGAACTTTAACCCTAACCCTAACCTGAACACTAACCCCTAACCCTAACCCGAACCCTAACACTAACCCGAACCCGAACCCTAACCCTAACCCGAACCCTAACCCTAACCCAAACCCTAACCCTACCCGAAACCTAACCCTAACCTAACCCGAAACCGAAACCGAACCCTAACCCTAACCCTAACCCGAACCCTAAACCTAAACCGAACCCTAACCCTAACCCTAACCCGAACCCTAACCCTAAACCTAAACCGAACCCTAACCCTAACCCGAACCCTAACCCTAACCCGAACCCGAACCCGAACCCTAACCCTAAACCGAACCCTAACCCTAACCCTAACCCTAACCTAACCCTAACCCTAACCCGAACCCTAACCCTAACCCTAACCCTAAACCTAACCCTAACCCGAACCCTAACCCTAACCCCTAACCCTAAACCTAACCCTAACCCGAACCCGAACCCTAACCCTAACCCTAACCCTAACCCTAAACCTAACCCTAACCCGAACCCTAACCCTAACCCTAACCCTAAACCTAACCCCAACCCGAAACCTAACCCGAACCCTAACCCGAACCCTAACCCCTAACCCTAACCCGAACCCGAACCCTAACCCGAACACGAACTCTAAACCTAACCCGAACCGAACCCTAACCCTAACCCGAACCCGAACACGAACCCTAACCCTAACCCTAACCCGAACCCTAACGTTAACCGTAACCCTAACCCTAACCCGAACCCTAACCCTAACCCTAACCCGAACCCTAACCCGAACCCTAACTCTAACCCGAACCCTAAACCGAACCCTAACCCGAACCCTAAACCTAACGCTAACCCTAACCCTACCCCGAAACCTAACTCTAAACCTAACCCTAACCCTAACACGAACCCTAACCCTAACCCTAACACTAACCCTAACCCTAACCCTAACCCAAACCCTAACCCTAACCCTAACCCGAACCCTAAACCTAACACTAAGCCGAACCCTAACCCTAACCCGAACCCTAACCCTAACCCGAACCCGAACCCGAAACCTAACCCTAACCCGAACCCTAACCCTAACCCGAACCCTAACCCAAACCCGAACCCTAACCCGAACCCGAACCCTAACCCTAACCCGAAACCGAACCCTAACCCTAACCCTAACCCGAACCCTAACCCTAAACCTAACCCTAAACACAACTCTAACCCGAACCCTAAACCGAACCCTAACCCGAACCCTAACCCCTAACACTAACCCGAACCTGAACCCTACCCCGAACCCGAACCCTAACCCTAAACCTAACCTTAACCCTCACCCTAAACCTAACCCCGAACCCGAACCCTAACCCTAACCCTAAACCGAACCCTAACCCGAACCCTAAACCGAACCCCAACCCTAACCCTAACCCGAACCCGAACCCGAACCCTAACCCTAACCCGAACCCTAACCCCAACCTAACCCTAACCCTAACCCTAACCGGAACCCTAACCCTAACCCTAACCCGACCCCTAACCCGAACCCTAACACGAAACCTAACCCTAACCCTAACCCTAACCCTAACCCGAACCCTGACCCTAACCCTAACCCGAACCCTAACCGTAACCCTAAACCTAACCCTAACCCGAACCCTAACCCTAACCCGAACCCGAACCCTAACCCTAACCCGAAACCTAAACCGAACCCACCCTAACCCGAACCCTAACCCTAACCCGAAACCTAACCATAACCCTAAACCTAACCCGAAACCTAAACCTAACCCGAACCCTAACCCTAAACCTAACCCGAACCCTAACCCGAACCCTAACCCTAACTCTAACCCGAACCCTAACCCCAACCCGAACCCAAACCATAACCCTAACCCGAACCCTCAACCAAACCCTAACAGAAACCCTAACCGTAACCCGAACAATAACCCTAACCCTAACCCTAAACCTAACCCGAACCCTAACCCTAAACCTAACACTAACCCGAACCCTAACCCGAACCCTAACCCTAACCCTAACCTGAACACTAACCCCTAACCCTAACCCGAACCCAAACCCTAAACCTAACCCTAACCCTAACCCTAAACCTAACCCTAACCCTAACCCGAACCCGAACCCTATCACTAACCCGAACCCTAACCCTAACCCTAACCCGAACCCAAAACCTTACCCGAACCCTAACCATAACCTTAACCCGAACCCAAACCCTAACACGAAACCTAACCCTAACCCGAACCCGAACCCTAACCCTAACCCTAAACCTAACCCGCACACTAACCCTAACCCGAACCCGAACACTAACCCTAATCCTAACCCTAAACCTAACCCTAACCCGAACCCTAAACCTAACCCAAAACCGAAACCTAAACCTAACCCTAACCCTAACCCTAACCCTAACCCTAACATCAACCCTAAATCTAACACTAACCCTAACGCTAACCCGAACCCTAACCCAAACCCTAAACCTAACCCTAACCCGAACCCTAACCCTACCCGAAACCTAACCCTAACCGAACCCGAACCCGAACCCTAACCCTAACCCTAACCCTAACCCTAACCCTAACCCTAACCCGAACCCTAACCCTAACCCTAAACCTAACCCGAACCCTAACCCTAAACCGAACCCTAACCCGAACTCGAACCCTAACCATAACCCGACCCCGAAACCTAATCCTAACCCGAACCCTAACCCTAACCCGAACCCGAACCCTAACCCTAATCCGAAACCTAACCCTAACCCGAACCCTAACCCTAAACTTAACCCTAACCCTAACCCGAACCCTAACCCTAACCCTAACCCTAACCCTAACCGAAACCCTAACCCTAACCCTAACCCTAACCCGAAACCTCACCCTAACCCTAACCCCGAACCCGAACCCTAACCCTAACCCGAAACCTAAACCGAACCCACCCTAACCCGAACCCTAACCCTAACCCGAAACCTAACCCTAACCCTAAACCTTACCCGAAACCTAAACTAACCCGAAACCTAACCCTACACCTAACCAGAACCCTAACCCTAACCCGAACCCTAACCCTAACCCGAACCCGAACCCTAACCCTAACCCGAAACCTAAACCGAACCCACCCTAACCCGAACCCTAACCCAAACCCGAAACCTAACCCTAACCCTAAACCTAACCCGAAACCTAAACCTAACCCGAAAACTAACCCTAAACCTAACCCGAACCCTAACCCGAACCCTAACCCTAACCCGAACCCGAACCCTAACCCTAACCCGAACCCTAACCATAACCCTAACCCGAACCCTCAACCTAACCCTAACCCAAACCCTAACCGTAACCCGAACAATAACCCTAACACTAACCCTAACCCTAACCCGAACACTAAGCCTACCCCGAACCCGAACCCTAACCCGAACCTTAACCCTAACCCTAACCTGAACACTAACCCCTAACCCTAACCCGAAACCTAACACTAACCCGAACCCGAACCCTAACCCTAACCCGAACCCTAACCCTAACCCAAACCCTAACCCTACCCGAAACCTAACCCTAACCTAACCCGAACCCGAACCCTAACCCGAACACGAACTCTAAACCTAACCCGAACCGAACCCTAACCCTAACCCGAACCCGAACACGAATCCTAACCCTAACCCTAACCCGAACCCTAACGTTAACCGTAACCCTAACCCTAACCCTAACCCTAACCCGAACCCTAACGTTAACCGTAACCCTAACCCTAACCCGAACCCTAACCCTAACCCTAACCCGAACCCTAACCCGAACCCTAACTCTAACCCGAACCCTAAACCGAACCCTAACCCGAACCCTAAACCTAACGCTAACCCTAACCCTACCCCGAAACCTAACTCTAAACCTAACCCTAACCCTAACACGAACCCTAACCCTAACCCTAACACTAACCCTAACCCTAACCCTAACCCAAACCCTAACCCTAACCCTAACCCTAACCCGAAACCTCACCCTAACCCTAACCTCGAACCGGAACCCTAAACCTAACCCTAACACGAACCCTAACCCTAATCCTAACCCTAACCGGAACCCTAACCCTAACCCCTAACCCTAACCCTAACCCTAACCCGAACCCGAACCCTAACCCTAACCCTAACCCGAACCCTAACCCTAACCCGAACCCTAACCCTAACGCGAAAACTAACCCTAACCCTAACCCGAACCCGAAACCGAACCCTAACCCTAACCCTAACCCGAACCCTAACCCTAAGCCGAACCCTAACCCTAACCCTAACCCGAACCCTAACCCTAACCCTAACCCGAACCCTAACCCTAACCCGAACCCTAACCCGAACCCGAACCCTAACCCTAACCCTAACGCGAACCCTAACCCTAACCCAAACCCGAACCCTAACCCAAAACCGAACCCTAACCCGAACCCGAACCCTACCCTAACCTGAACCCGAACCCTAACCCTAACCCTAACCCTAACCCTAACCCTAACCCGAACCCTAACCCTAAACCTAACCCTAAACTCAACTCTAACCCGAAACCTAACCCAAACCCTAACCCGAACCCTAACCCCTAACACTAACCCGAACCCGAACCCTACCCCGAACCCGAACCCTAACCCTAAACCTAACCCTAACCCTCACCCTAACCCTAACCCCGAACCCGAACCCTAACCCTAACCCTAATCCGAACCCTAACCCGAACCCTAACCCGAACCCCAACCCTAACCCTAACCCGACCCCGAACCCGAACCCTAACCCTAACCCGAACCCTAACCCCACCCTAACCCTAACCCTAACCCTAACCGGAACCCTAACCCTAACCCTAACCCGACCCCTCACCCGAACCCTAACACGAAACCTAACCCTAACCCTAACCCGAACCCTAACCGTAACCCTAACCCTAACCCTAACCCGAACCCTAAACCTAACCCGACCCCTAACCCTAACCCTAACCCGAAACCTGACCCTAACCCTAACCCGAACCCTAACCGTAACTCTAACCCTAACCCTAACCCGAACCCTAACCCTAACCAGAACCCGAACACTAACCCTAACCCGAAACCTAAACCGAAACCTAAACCTAACCCGAACCCTAACCCTAAACCTAACCCGAACCCTAACCCGAACCCTAACCCTAACCCTAACCCGAAACCTAACCCCAACCCGAACCCTAACCATAACCCTAACCCGAACCCTCAACCTAACCCTAACCCAAACCCTAACCGTAACCCGAACAATAACCCTAACCCTAACCCTAACCCTAACCCTAACCCGAACCCTAACCCTAACCCTAACCCGAACCCGAACCCTAACCCTAACCCGAAAATTAACCCTAACCCTAACCCTAACCCGAACCCTAACCATAACCTGAAACCTAACCCTAAACCTAACCCGAACCCGAACCCTAACACCTAACCCTAACCCGAACCCGAACCCTAAACCTAACTCTAACCCTAACCTTACCCTCACCCGAACCCGAACCGTATCCGTAACCCGAACACTAACCCGAAACCTAACCCTAACCTGAACACTAACCCCTAACCCTAACCCGAACCCTAACACTAACCCGAACCCGAACCCTAACCCTAACCCGAACCCTAACCCTAACCCGAACCCTAACCCTACCCGAAACCTAACCCTAACCTAAACCGAACCCGAAACCGAACCCTAACCCTAAACCGAACCCTAACCCTAATCCTAACCCTAAACCGAAAACTAACCCTAACCCTAACCCGAACCCAAACCCGAACCCTAACCCTAACCCTAACCTGAACCCTAACACTAACCCGAACCCTAACCCTAACCCTAACCCGAACCCTAACCCTAACCCTAAGCCGAACCCTAACCCTAACCCGAACCCTAACCCTAACCCGAACCCGAACCCGAACCCTAACCCTAACCCGAACCCTAACCCTAACCCGAACCCTAACCCAAACCCGAACCCTAACCCGAACCCGAACCCTAACCCTAACCCGAACCCGAACCCTAACCCTAACCCTAACCCGAACCCTAACCCTAAACCTAACCCTAAACACAACTCTAACCCGAACCCTAACCCGAACCCTACACCGAACCCGAACCCTAACCCTAAACCTAACCTTAACGCTCACCCTAAACCTAACCCCGAACCCGAACCCTAACCCTAACCCTAACCCGAACCCTAAACCGAACCCTAAACCGAACCTCAACCCTAACCCTAACCCGAACCCGAACCCGAACCCTAACCCTAACCCGAACCCTAACCCCACCCTAACCCTAACCCTAACCCTAACCGGAACCCTAACCCTAACCCTAACCCGACCCCTAACCCGAACCCTAACACGAAACCTAACCCTAACCCTAACCCTAACCCGAACCCTGACCCTAACCCTAACCCGAACCCTAACCGTAACCCTAACCCTAACCCTAACCCGAACCCTAACCCTAACCCGAACCCGAACCCTAACCCTAACCCGAAACCTAAACCGAACCCACCCTAACCCGAAACCTAACCCTAACCCGAAACCTAACCATAACCCTAAACCTAACCCGAAACCTAAACCTAACCCGAACCCTAACCCTAAACCTAACCCGAACCCTAACCCGAACACTAACCCTAACCCTAACCCGAACCCTAACCCCAACCCGAACCCTAACCATAACCCTAACCCGAACCCTCAACCTAACCCTAACCCAAATCCTAACCGTAACCCGAACAATAACCCTAACCCTAACCCTAACCCTAACCCGAACCCTAACCCTAAACCTAACACTAACCCGAACCCTAACCCGAACCCTAACCCTAACCCTAACCTGAACACTAACCCCTAACCCTAACCCGAACCCGAACCCTAAGCCTAACCCTAACCCTAACCCTAAACCTAACCCGAACCCGAACCCTATCACTAACCCGAACCCTAACCCTAACCCTAACCCGACCCCAAAACCTTACCCGAACCCTAACCCTAACCTTAACCCGAACCCAAACCCTAACACGAAACCTAACCCTAACCCTAACCCGAACCCTAACCCTAACCCTAAACCTAACCCGCACACTAACCCTAACCCGAACCCGAACACTAACCCTAACCCTAACCCTAAACCTAACCCTAACCCGAACCCTAACCCGAACCCAAAACCGAAACATAACCCTAACCCTAACCCTAACCCGAACCCTAACCCTAACCCGAACCCTAACCCTACCCGAAACCTAACCCTAACCTAACCCGAACCCGAACCCGAAACCTAACCCTAACCCTAACCCGAACCTTAAACCTAACCCGAACCCTAACCCTAACCCTAAACCTAAACCTAACCCTAACCCGAACCCTAACCCTAACCCTAACCCTAACCCTAACCCGAACCTGAACCCTAACCCTAACCCTAACCCGAACCCTAACCCTAACCCTCACCCGAACCCTAACCCTAAACCGAACCCCTAACCCTAACCAGAAAACTAACCCTAACCCTAACCCGAACCCGAACACGAACCCTAACCCTAACCCTAACCCGAACCCTAACCCTAAGCCGAACCCTAACCCTAACCCTAACCCGAACCCTAACCCTAACCCTAACCCGAACCCTAACCCTAACCCGAACCCTAACCCGAACCCGAACCCTAACCCTAACGCGAACCCTAACCCTAACCCTAACCCGAACCCTAACCCAAACCGAACCCTAACCCGAACCCGAACCCTACCCTAACCTGAACCCGAACCCTAACCCTAACCCTAACCCTAACCCTAACCCGAACCCTAACCCTAAACCTAACCCTAAACTCAACTCTAATCTGAACCCTAACCCGAACCCTAACCTGAACCCTAACCCCTAACACTAACCCGAACCAGAACCCTACCCCGAACCCGAACCCTAACCCTAAACCTAACCTTAACCCTCAACCTAACCCTAACCCCGAACCCGAACCCTAACCCTAACCCTAATCCGAACCCTAACCCAAATCCTAACCCGAACCCCAACCCTAACCCTAACCCGAACCCGAACCCGAACCCTAACCCTAACCCGAACCCTAACCCCACCCTAACCCTAACCCTAACCCTAACCGGAACCCTAACCCGAACCCTAACCCGACCCCTAACCCGAACCCTAACACGAAACCTAACCCTAACCCTAACCCGAACCCTAACCGTAACCCTAACCCTAACCCTAACCCGAACCCTAACCCTAACCCGACCCCTAACCCTAACCCTAACCCGAAACCTGACCCTAACCCTAACCCGAACCCTAAACGTAACTCTAACCCTAACCCTAACCCGAACCCTAACCCTAACCAGAACCCGAACCCTAACCCTAACCCGAACCCTAAACCGAAACCTAAACCTAACCCGAACCCTAACCCTAAACCTAACCCGAACCCTAACCCGAACCCTAACCCTAACCCTAACCCGAACACTAACCCCAACCCGAACCCTAACCATAACCCTAACCCGAACCCTCAACCTAACCCTAACCCAAACCCTAACCGTAACCCGAACAATAACCCTAACCCTAACCCTAACCCTAACCCTAACCCGAACCCGAACCCTAACCCTAACCCTAACCCGAACCCTAACGCTAACCCGAAAACTAACCCTAAACCTAACCCTAACCCGAACCCTAACCCTAACCCGAAACCTAACACCTAACCCTAACCCGAACCCGAACCCTAAACCTAACCCTAACCCTAACCTTACCCTAACCCGAACCCGAACCGTATCCCTAACCCGAACCCTAACCCGAACCCTAACCCTAACCCTAACCTGAACACTAACCCCTAACCCTAACCCGAACCCTAACACTAACCCGAACCCGAACCCTAACCCTAACCCGAACCCTAACCCTAACCCTAACCCGAACCCTAACCCTACCCGAAACCTAACCCTAACCTAACCCGAACCCGAACCCGAACCCTAACCCTAACCCAAACCCAAAGCCTAAACCTAACCCGAACCCTAACCCTAACCCTAACCCGAACCCTAACCCTAACCCTAAACCGAACCCTAACCCTAAGCCGAACCCTAACCCTAACCCGAACCCGAACCCGAAACCTAACCCTAAACCGAACCCTAACCCTAACCCTAACCCTAAACCGAAAACTAACCCTAACCCTAACCCGAACCCGAACCCGAACCCTAACCCTAACCTGAACCCTAACACTAACCCGAACCCTAACCCTAACCCTAACCCGAACCCTAACCCTAACCCTAAGCCGAACCCTAACCCTAACCCGAACCCTAACCCTAACCCGAACCCGAACCCGAAACCTAACCCTAACCTGAACCCTAACCCTAACCCTAACCCGAACCCTAACCCAAACCCGAACCCTAACCCGAACCCGAACCCTAACCCTAACCCGAACCCGAACCCTAACCCTAACCCTAACCCGAACCCGAACCCTATCACTAACCCGAACCCTAACACTAACACTAACCCGAACCCAACACCTAACCCGAACCCTAACCCTAACCTTAACCCGAACCCAAACCCTAACACGAAACCTAAACCTAACCCGAACCCGAACCGTAACCCTAACCCTAAACCTAACCCGCACACTAACCCTAACCCGAACCCGAACACTAACCCTAACCCTAACCCTAAACCTAACCCTAACCCGAACCCTAACCCTAACCCAAAACCGAAACCTAACCCTAACCCTAACCCTAACCCTAACCCTAACCCTAACCCTAACCCTAACATCAACCCTAAATCTAACACTAACCCTAACGCTAACCCGAACCCTAAACCTAACCCTAAACCTAACCCTAACCCGAACCCGAACCCTAACACTAACCCGAAACCTAACCCGAACCCTAACCCTAACCCGAACCCTAACCCTACCCGAAACCTTACCCTAACCTAACCCGAACCCGAACCCGAACCCTAACCCTAACCCTAACCCGAACCTTAAACCTAACCCGAACCCTAACCCTAACCCTAACCCTAACCCTAACCCGAACCCTAACCCTAACCCTAACCCTAACCCTAACCCGAACCTGAACCCTAACCCTAACCCTAACCCGAACCCTAACCCTAACCCTAACCCGAACCTTAAACCTAACCCGAACCCTAACCCTAACCATAACCCTAACCCGAACCCTCAACCTAACCCTAACCCAAACCCTAACCGTAACCCGAACAATAACCCTAACCCTAACCCTAACCCTAACCCTAACCCGAACCCTAACCCTAACCCTAACCCGAACCCGAACCCTAACCCTAACCCGAAACCTAACCCTAACCCTAACCCTAACCCGAACCCTAACCATAACCCGAAACCTAACCCTAAACCTAACCCGAACCCGAACCCTAACACCTAACCCTAACCCGAACCCAAAACCTAAACCTAACCCTAACCCTAACCTTACCCTAACCCGAACCCGAACCCTATCACTAACCCGAACCCTAACCCGAACCCTAACCCTAACCCTAACCTGAACACTAACCCCTAACCCTATCCGGAACCCTAACACTAACCCGAACCCGAACCCTTACCCTAACCCGAACCCTAACCCTAACCCGAACCCTAACCCTACCCGAAACCTAACCCTAACCTAACCCGAACCCTAACCCGAACCCTAACCCTAACCCTAATCCGAACCCTAACCCTAACCCGAACCCGAACCCGAACCCTAAACCTAACCCTAACCCGAACCCTAACACTAACCCGAACCCTAACCCTAACCCTAACCCGAACCCTAACCCTAACCCTAAGCCGAAACCTAACCCTAACCCGAACCCTAGCCCTAACCCGAACCCGAGCCCGAACCCTAACCCTAACCCGAACCCTAACCCTAACCCTAAACCGAACCCTAACCCAAAACCGAACCCTAACCCGAACCCGAACCCTAACCCTAACCCGAACCCGAAACCTAACCCTAACCCTAACCCTAACCCGAACCCTAACCCTAAACCTAACCCTAAACACAACTCTAACCCGAACCCTAACCCGAACCCTAACCCGAACCCTAACCCCTAAAACTAACCCGAACCCGAACCCTACCCCGAACCCGAACCCTAACCCTAAACCTAACCTTAACCCTCATCCTAAACCTAACCCCGAACCCGAACCCTAACCCTAACCCTAACCCGAACCCTAACCCGAACCCTAACCCGAACCCCAACCCTAACCCTAACCCGAACCCGAACCCAAACCCTAACCCTAACCCGAACCCTAACCCCACCCTAACCCTAACCCTAATCCTAACCGGAACCCTAACCCTAACCCTAACCCGACCCCTAACCCGAACCCTAACACGAAACCTAACCCTAACCCTAACCCTAACCCTAACCCGAACCCTGACCCTAACCCTAACCCGAACCCTAACCGTAACCCTAACCCTAACCCTAACCCGAACCCTAACCCTAACCCGAACCAGAAACCTAACCCTAACCCGAAACCTAAACCGAACCCACCCTAACCCGAACCCTAACCCTAACCCGAAACCTAACCCTAACCCTAAACCTAACCCGAAACCTAAACCTAACCCGAACCCTAACCCTAAACCTAACCCGAACCCTAACCCGAACCCTAACCCTAACCCTAACCCGAACCCTAATCCCAGCCCGAACCCTAAGCATAACCCTAACCCGAACCCTCAACCTAACCCTAACCCAAACCCTAACCGTAACCCGAACAATAACCCTAACCCTAACCCTAACCCTAACCCGAACCCTAACCCTAACCCTAACCCTAAACCGAACCCTAACCCGATCCCTAACCCGAACCCTAACCTGAACACTAACCCCTAACCCTAACCCGAACCCTAAGCCGAACCCTAACCCTAAACCTAACCCGAAACCTAACCCTAACCCTATCCCTAACCCGAACCCTAACCGTAACCCTAACTTTAACCCTAAACCTAACCCTTAACCGAACCCTAACCCTAACCCGAAACCTAACCCTAACCCTAACCCTAAGCCGAACCCTAACCCTAAACCGAACCCTAACCCGAAACCGAACCCTAACCCTAACCCTAACCCTAACCCGAACTTTAACCCGAACCCTAACCCTAACCCGAACCCTAACCATAACCCTAACCCTAACCCGAACACTAACCCTAACCCGATCCCTAACCCTAAACCTAACCCTAACCCTAACCCGAACACTAACCCTAACCCTAACCTAACCCTAATCCGAACCCTAACCCTAACCCTAACCCTAACACTAACACTAACCTCTAACCCTAACCCGAAACCTAACCCTAAACCTAACCCGAACCCGAACACTAACCCCTAACCCTAACTCGAACGCGAACCCTAAACCTAAACCTAACCCTAACCCTAACCCGAACCCGAACCCTATCACTAACCCGAACCCTAACCCTAACCCTAACCCGAACCCAAAACCTAAACCGAACCCTAACCCTAACCTTAACCCGAACCCAAAACCTAACACGAAACCTAACCCTAACCCGAACCCGAACCCTAACCCTAACCCTAAACCTAACCCGCACACTAATCCTAACCCGAACCCGAACACTAACCCTAACCCTAACCCTAAACCTAACCCTAACACGAACCCTAAACCTAACCCAAAACCGAAACCTAACCCTAACCCTAACCCTAACCCTAACCCTAACATCAACCCTAAATCTAACACTAACCCTAACGCTAACCCGACCCCTAACCTGAACCCTAACACGAAACCTAACCCTAACCCTAACCCTAACCCTAACCCGAAACCTGACCCTAACCCTAACCCGAACCCTAACCGTAACCCTAAACCTAACCCTAACCCGAACCCTAACCCTAACCAGAACCCGAACCCTAACCCTAACCCGAAACCTAAACCGAAACCTAAACCTAACACGAACCCTAACCCTAAACCTAACCCGAACCCTAACCCGAACCCTAACCCTAACCCTAACCCGAACCCTAACCCCAACACGAAACCTAACCATAACCCTAACCCGAACCCTCAACCTAACCCTAACCCAAACCCTAACCGTAACCCGAACAATAACCCTAACCCTAACCCTAACCCTAACCCTAACCCGAACGCTAACCCTAACCCTAACCGTAACCCGAACCCTAACCCTAACCCGAAACCTAACCCTAACCCTAACCCTAACCCGAACCCTAACCCTAACCCGAAACCTAACCCTAAACCTAACCCGAACCCGAACCCTAACACCTAACCGTAACCCGAACCCGAACCCTAAACCTAACCCTAACCCTAACCTTACCCTAACCCGAAACCGAACCCTATCCCTAACCCGAACCCTAACCCGAACCCTAACCCTAACACTAACCTGAACACTAACCCCTAACCCTAACCCTAAACCAAACCCTAAACCTAACCCGAACCCTAACCCTAACCCGAACCCGAACCCTAACCCTAACCCTAAACCGAACCCTAACCCTAACCCGAACCCGAACCCTAACCCTAACCCGAACCCTAACCCTAACCCGAACCCGAACCCTAACCCGAAACCTAACCCGAACCCTAACCCTAACCCTAACCCGAAACCTAACCCTAATCTTAACTCTAACCCAAACCCTAACCCGAATCCTAAATCGAACCCAAACCCTAACCCGAACCCTAATCCGAACCCTAACCCTAACCCTAAAGCTAACCCGAACCCGAACCCTAACCCTAACCCGAACCCTAACCCTAACCCGAAACCTCACCCTAACCCTAACCCCGAACCCTAACCCTAACCCTAAAGCTAACCCGAACCCGAACCCTAACCCTAACCCGAACCCTAACCCTAACCCGAAACCTCACCCTAACCCTAACCCCGAACCCGAACCCTAAACCTAAACCGAACCCTAACCCTAAACCTAACCCTAACCCGAACCCTAACCCTAACCCCTAAACCTAACCCTAACCCTAACCCGAACACTAACCCTAACCCTAACGCTAACCCGAACCCTAACCCTAACCCGATCCCTAACCCTAACCCTAACCCGAACCCTAACCCAAACCCGAACGCTAACCCGAACCCGAAACCTAACCCTAACCCGAACCCGAACCCTAACCCTAAACCTAACCCTAACCCGAACCCTAACCCTAAACCTAACCCTAAACACAACCCTAACCCGAACCCTAACCCAAACCCTAACCCGAACCCTAACCCCTATCACTAACCCGAAACCGAACCCTAACCCTAACCCTAACCCGAACCCTAACCCTAACCCTAACCCGAATCCTAACCCTAACCCGAAACATAACCCTAACCCGAACCCGAACACGAACCCTAACCTTAACCCGAACCCTAACCCTAACCCTAACCCGAAACCTAACCCAAACCCGAACCCTAACCCGAACCCGAACCCTAACCCTAACCCGAACCCGAACCCTAACCCTAACCCTAACCCTAACCCGAACCCTAACCCTAACCTAACCCTAAACACAACCCTAACGCGAACCCTAACCCAAACCCTAACCCGAACCCTAAGCCCTAACACTAACCCGAACCCGAACCCTAGCCCGAACCCGAACCCTAACCCTAACCCTAACCCTAACCCTCACCCTATCCCTAACCCCGAACCCGAACACTAACCCTAACCCTAACCCGAACCCTAACCCGAACCCTAACCCGAACCCCAACCCTATGCCTAACCCGAACCCGACCCCGAACCCTAACCCTAACCCGAACCCTAACCCTAACCCGAACCCGAACCCTAACCCTAACACGAAACCTAAACCGAACCCACCCTAACCCGAACCCTAACCCTAACCCGAAACCTAACCCTAACCTAAACCTAACCCGAAACCTAAACCTAACCCGAACCCTAACCCTAAACCTAACCCGAACCCTAACCCGAAACCTAACCCTAAACCTAACCCGAAACCTAACCCTAACCCAAACCCTAACCGTAACCCAAACAATAACCCTAACCCTAACCCTAACCCTAACCAGAAACCTAACCCTAATCCTAACCCGAACCCTAACCCGAACCCTAACCCTAACCCTAACCTGAACACTAACCCCTAACCCTAACCCGAACCCGAACCCTAACACGAACCCTAACTCTAACCCAAACCCTAACCCTAACCCTAACCCGAACCCTAACACTAACCCTAACTCTAACGCTAAACCTAACCCTAAATCGAACCCTAACCCTAACCCGACCCCTAAAGCGAAACCTAACCCTAACCCTAACCCTACCCGATCCCTAACCCTAACCCGAACCCTAACCCAAAACCGAACCCTAACCCTAACCCTAACCCTAACCCGAACTTTAACCCCAACCCTAACCCTAACCCGAACCCTAACCCTAACCCGAACCCTAACCCGAACACTAACCCTAACCCGATCCATAACCCTAAACCTAACCCTAACCCTAACCCGAACCCTAACCCTAACCCTAACCTAACCCGAATCCGAACCCTAACAATAACCCTAACGCTAACCCTAACACAAACCCCTAAACCTAACCCGAAACCTAACCCTAAACCTAACCCGAACCTGAACCCTAACCCCTAACCCTAACCCAAACACGAACCCTAAACCTAACCCTAACCCGAACCCTAACCCTAACCCTAACCCGAACCCGAACCCTAACCCGAACCCTAACCCTAACCTTAACCCGAACCCAAACCCTAACACGAAACCTAACCCTAACCCGAACCCGAACCCTAACCCTAACCCTAAACCTAACCTGCACACTAACCCTAACCCGAACCCTAACCCTAACCCTAACCCGAACCCTAACCCTAACCCGAACCCTAACCCTACCCGAAACCTAACCCTAACCTAACCCGAACCCGAACCCGAACCCTAACCCTAACCCTAACCCGAACCCTAACCCTAACCCGAACCCTAACCCTAATCCTAACCCGAACACTAACCCTAACCCTAAACCGAACCCTAAACCTAACCCGAACCCTAAGCCTAAACCGAACCCTAACCCGAACTCGAACCCTAACCATAACCCGACCCCGAAACCTAACCCTAACCCGAACCCTAACCCTAACCCGAACCCGAACCCTAACCCTAATCCGAAACCTAACCCTAACCCGAACCCTAACCCTAAACTTAACCCTAACCCTAACCCGAACCCTAACCCTAACCCTAAACCTAACCCTAACCCAAACCCTAACCCTAACCCTAACCCTAACCCGAAACGTCACCCTAACCCTAACCCCGAACCCGAACCCTAACCCTAACCCGAAACCTAAACCGAACCCACCCTAACCCGAACCCTAACCCTAACCCGAAACCTAACCCTAACCCTAAACCTAACCCGAAACCTAAACCTAACCCGAAACCTAACCCTAAACCGAACCCTAACCTTAACCCTAACCCTAACCCGAACCCTAACCCTAAACCGAACCCTAACCCGAACTCGAACCCTAACCATAACCCGACCCCGAAACCTAACCCTAACCCGAACCCTAACCCTAACCCGAACCCGAACCCTAACCCTAATCCGAAACCTAACCCTAACCCGAACCCTAACCCTAAACTTAACCCTAACCCTAACCCGAACCCTAACCCTAACCCTAAACCTAACCCTAACCCAAACCCTAACCCTAACCCTAACCCTAACCCGAAACGTCACCCTAACCCTAACCCCGAACCCGAACCCTAACCCTAACCCGAAACCTAAACCGAACCCACCCTAACCCGAACCCTAACCCTAACCCGAAACCTAACCCTAACCCTAAACCTAACCCGAAACCTAAACCTAACCCGAAACCTAACCCTAAACCTAACCAGAACCCTAACCCTAACCCGAACCCTAACCCTAACCCGAACCCGAACCCTAACCCTAACCCGAAACCTAAACCGAACCCACCCTAACCCGAACCCTAACCCTAACCCGAAACCTAACCCTAACCCTAAACCTAACCCGAAACCTAAATCTAACCCGAAATCTAACCCTAAACCTAACCCGAACCCTAACCCGAACCCTAACCCTAACCCTAACCCGAACCCTAACCCTAACCCGAACACTAACCATAACCCTAACCCGAACCCTCAACCTAACCCTAACCCAAACCCTAACCGTAACCCGAACAATAACCCTAACACTAACCCTAACCCGAACCCGAACACTAACCCCTAACCCTAACTCGAACGCGAACCCTAAACCTAAACCTAACCCTAACCCTAACCCGAACCCGAACCCTATCACTAACCCGAACCCTAACCCTAACCCTAACCCGAACCCAAAACCTAAACCGAACCCTAACCCTAACCTTAACCCGAACCCAAAACCTAACACGAAACCTAACCCTAACCCGAACCCGAACCCTAACCCTAACCCTAAACCTAACCCGCACACTAATCCTAACCCGAACCCGAACACTAACCCTAACCCTAACCCTAAACCTAACCCTAACACGAACCCTAAACCTAACCCAAAACCGAAACCTAACCCTAACCCTAACCCTAACCCTAACCCTAACCCTAACATCAACCCTAAATCTAACACTAACCCTAACGCTAACCCGACCCCTAACCTGAACCCTAACACGAAACCTAACCCTAACCCTAACCCTAACCCTAACCCGAAACCTGACCCTAACCCTAACCCGAACCCTAACCGTAACCCTAAACCTAACCCTAACCCGAACCCTAACCCTAACCAGAACCCGAACCCTAACCCTAACCCGAAACCTAAACCGAAACCTAAACCTAACACGAACCCTAACCCTAAACCTAACCCGAACCCTAACCCGAACCCTAACCCTAACCCTAACCCGAACCCTAACCCCAACACGAAACCTAACCATAACCCTAACCCGAACCCTCAACCTAACCCTAACCCAAACCCTAACCGTAACCCGAACAATAACCCTAACCCTAACCCTAACCCTAACCCTAACCCGAACGCTAACCCTAACCCTAACCGTAACCCGAACCCTAACCCTAACCCGAAACCTAACCCTAACCCTAACCCTAACCCGAACCCTAACCCTAACCCGAAACCTAACCCTAAACCTAACCCGAACCCGAACCCTAACACCTAACCGTAACCCGAACCCGAACCCTAAACCTAACCCTAACCCTAACCTTACCCTAACCCGAAACCGAACCCTATCCCTAACCCGAACCCTAACCCGAACCCTAACCCTAACACTAACCTGAACACTAACCCCTAACCCTAACCCTAAACCAAAACCTACCCTAACCCGAACCCTAACCCTAACCCGAACCCGAACCCTAACCCTAACCCTAAACCGAACCCTAACCCTAACCCGAACCCGAACCCTAACCCTAACCCGAACCCTAACCCTAACCCGAACCCGAACCCTAACCCGAAACCTAACCCGAACCCTAACCCTAACCCTAACCCGAAACCTAACCCTAATCTTAACTCTAACCCAAACCCTAACCCGAATCCTAAATCGAACCCAAACCCTAACCCGAACCCTAATCCGAACCCTAACCCTAACCCTAAAGCTAACCCGAACCCGAACCCTAACCCTAACCCGAACCCTAACCCTAACCCGAAACCTCACCCTAACCCTAACCCCGAACCCTAACCCTAACCCTAAAGCTAACCCGAACCCGAACCCTAACCCTAACCCGAACCCTAACCCTAACCCGAAACCTCACCCTAACCCTAACCCCGAACCCGAACCCTAAACCTAAACCGAACCCTAACCCTAAACCTAACCCTAACCCGAACCCTAACCCTAACCCCTAAACCTAACCCTAACCGTAACCCGAACACTAACCCTAACCCTAACGCTAACCCGAACCCTAACCCTAACCCGATCCCTAACCCTAACCCTAACCCGAACCCTAACCCAAACCCGAACGCTAACCCGAACCCGAAACCTAACCCTAACCCGAACCCGAACCCTAACCCTAAACCTAACCCTAACCCGAACCCTAACCCTAAACCTAACCCTAAACACAACCCTAACCCGAACCCTAACCCAAACCCTAACCCGAACCCTAACCCCTATCACTAACCCGAAACCGAACCCTAACCCTAACCCTAACCCGAACCCTAACCCTAACCCTAACCCGAATCCTAACCCTAACCCGAAACATAACCCTAACCCGAACCCGAACACGAACCCTAACCTTAACCCGAACCCTAACCCTAACCCTAACCCGAAACCTAACCCAAACCCGAACCCTAACCCGAACCCGAACCCTAACCCTAACCCGAACCCGAACCCTAACCCTAACCCTAACCCTAACCCGAACCCTAACCCTAACCTAACCCTAAACACAACCCTAACGCGAACCCTAACCCAAACCCTAACCCGAACCCTAAGCCCTAACACTAACCCGAACCCGAACCCTAGCCCGAACCCGAACCCTAACCCTAACCCTAACCCTAACCCTCACCCTATCCCTAACCCCGAACCCGAACCCTAACCCTAACCCTAACCCGAACCCTAACCCGAACCCTAACCCGAACCCCAACCCTATGCCTAACCCGAACCCGACCCCGAACCCTAACCCTAACCCGAACCCTAACCCTAACCCGAACCCGAACCCTAACCCTAACACGAAACCTAAACCGAACCCACCCTAACCCGAACCCTAACCCTAACCCGAAACCTAACCCTAACCTAAACCTAACCCGAAACCTAAACCTAACCCGAACCCTAACCCTAAACCTAACCCGAACCCTAACCCGAAACCTAACCCTAAACCTAACCCGAAACCTAACCCTAACCCAAACCCTAACCGTAACCCAAACAATAACCCTAACCCTAACCCTAACCCTAACCAGAAACCTAACCCTAATCCTAACCCGAACCCTAACCCGAACCCTAACCCTAACCCTAACCTGAACACTAACCCCTAACCCTAACCCGAACCCGAACCCTAACACGAACCCTAACTCTAACCCAAACCCTAACCCTAACCCTAACCCGAACCCTAACACTAACCCTAACTCTAACGCTAAACCTAACCCTAAATCGAACCCTAACCCTAACCCGACCCCTAAAGCGAAACCTAACCCTAACCCTAACCCTACCCGATCCCTAACCCTAACCCGAACCCTAACCCAAAACCGAACCCTAACCCTAACCCTAACCCTAACCCGAACTTTAACCCCAACCCTAACCCTAACCCGAACCCTAACCCTAACCCGAACCCTAACCCGAACACTAACCCTAACCCGATCCATAACCCTAAACCTAACCCTAACCCTAACCCGAACCCTAACCCTAACCCTAACCTAACCCTAATCCGAACCCTAACAATAACCCTAACGCTAACCCTAACACAAACCCCTAAACCTAACCCGAAACCTAACCCTAAACCTAACCCGAACCTGAACCCTAACCCCTAACCCTAACCCAAACACGAACCCTAAACCTAACCCTAACCCGAACCCTAACCCTAACCCTAACCCGAACCCGAACCCTAACCCGAACCCTAACCCTAACCTTAACCCGAACCCAAACCCTAACACGAAACCTAACCCTAACCCGAACCCGAACCCTAACCCTAACCCTAAACCTAACCTGCACACTAACCCTAACCCGAACCCTATCCCTAACCCTAACCCGAACCCTAACCCTAACCCGAACCCTAACCCTACCCGAAACCTAACCCTAACCTAACCCGAACCCGAACCCGAACCCTAACCCTAACCCTAACCCGAACCCTAACCCTAACCCGAACCCTAACCCTAATCCTAACCCGAACACTAACCCTAACCCTAAACCGAACCCTAAACCTAACCCGAACCCTAAGCCTAAACCGAACCCTAACCCGAACTCGAACCCTAACCATAACCCGACCCCGAAACGTAACCCTAACCCGAACCCTAACCCTAACCCGAACCCGAACCCTAACCCTAATCCGAAACCTAACCCTAACCCGAACCCTAACCCTAAACTTAACCCTAACCCTAACCCGAACCCTAACCCTAACCCTAAACCTAACCCTAACCCAAACCCTAACCCTAACCCTAACCCTAACCCGAAACGTCACCCTAACCCTAACCCCGAACCCGAACCCTAACCCTAACCCGAAACCTAAACCGAACCCACCCTAACCCGAACCCTAACCCTAACCCGAAACCTAACCCTAACCCTAAACCTAACCCGAAACCTAAACCTAACCCGAAACCTAACCCTAAACCGAACCCTAACCTTAACCCTAACCCTAACCCGAACCCTAACCCTAAACCGAACCCTAACCCGAACTCGAACCCTAACCATAACCCGACCCCGAAACCTAACCCTAACCCGAACCCTAACCCTAACCCGAACCCGAACCCTAACCCTAATCCGAAACCTAACCCTAACCCGAACCCTAACCCTAAACTTAACCCTAACCCTAACCCGAACCCTAACCCTAACCCTAAACCTAACCCTAACCCAAACCCTAACCCTAACCCTAACCCTAACCCGAAATGTCACCCTAACCCTAACCCCGAACCCGAACCCTAACCCTAACCCGAAACCTAAACCGAACCCACCCTAACCCGAACCCTAACCCTAACCCGAAACCTAACCCTAACCCTAAACCTAACCCGAAACCTAAACCTAACCCGAAACCTAACCCTAAACCTAACCAGAACCCTAACACTAACCCGAACCCTAACCCTAACCCGAACCCGAACCCTAACCCTAACCCGAAACCTAAACCGAACCCACCCTAACCCGAACCCTAACCCTAACCCGAAACCTAACCCTAACCCTAAACCTAACCCGAAACCTAAATCTAACCCGAAATCTAACCCTAAACCTAACCCGAACCCTAACCCGAACCCTAACCCTAACCCTAACCCGAACCCTAACCGTAACCCGAACACTAACCATAACCCTAACCCGAACCCTCAACCTAACCCTAACCCAAACCCTAACCGTAACCCGAACAATAACCCTAACACTAACCCTAACCCTAACCCGAACACTAAGCCTACCCCGAACCCGAACCCTAACCCGAACCTTAACCCTAACCCTAACCTGAACACTAACCCCTAACCCTAACCCGAAACCTAACACTAACCCGAAAGCGAACCCTAACCCTAACCCGAACCCTAACCCTAACCCAAACCCTAACCCTACCCGAAACCTAACCCTAACCTAACCCGAACCCGAACCCGAACCCTAACCCTAACCCTAACCCGAACCCTAACCCTAACCCCTAACCCTAACCCTAACCCGAACCCGAACCCTAACCCTAACCCGAACCCGAACCCTAACCCTAACCCGAACCCGAACCCTAACCCTAACCTAACCCGAACCCTAACCCTAACCCGAACCCGAACCCTAACCCTAACCATAACCCTAACCCTAACCCTAAACCTAACCCTAACCCGAACCCTAACCCTAACCCTAACCCTAAACCTAACCCTAACCCGAAACCTAACCTGAACCCTAACCCGAACCCTAACCCCTAACCCTAACCCGAACCCGAACCCTAACCCGAACACGATCTCTAAACCTAACCCGAACCGAACCCTAACCCTAACCCGAACCCAAACACGAACCCTAACCCTAACCCTAACCCGAACCCTAACCTTAACCGTAACGCTAACCCTAACCCGAACCCTAACACTCACCCTAAACCGAACCCTAACCCCAACCCTAACTCTAACCCGAACCCTAAACCGAACCCTAACCCGAACACTAAACCTAACACTAACCCTAACCCTACCCCGAAACCTAAATCTAAACCTAACCCTAACCCTAACAAGAACCCTAACCCTAACCCTAACCCTAACCCTAACCCTAACCCTAACCCAAACCCTAACCCTAACCCTAACCCTAACCCGAAACCTCACCCTAACCCTAACCCCGAACCGGAACCCTAACCCTAACCCTAACACCAACCCTAACCCTAACCCTAACCCTAACCGGAACCCTAACCCTAACCCCTAACCCTAACCCTAACCCTAACCTGAACCCTAACCCTAACCCTAACCCTAACCCTAACCCGAACCCGAACCGTAACCCTAACCCTAACCCGAACCCTAAACCTAACCCTAACCCGAACCCTAACCCTAACCCGAACCCTAACCCTAACCCGAAAACTGACCCTAACCCTAACCCGAACCCGAACCCGAACCCTAACCCTAACCCTAACCCGAACCCTAACCCTAAGCCGAACCCTAACCCTAACCCTAACCCGAACCCTAACCCTAACCCTAACCCGAAACCTAACCCTAACCCGAACCCTCACCCGAACCCGAACCCTAACCCTAACCCTAACGCGAACCCTAACCCTAACCCTAACCCGAACCCTAACCCAAAACCGAACCCTAACCCGAACCCGAACCCTACCCTAACCTGAACCCGAACCCTAACCCTAACCCTAACCCTAACCCTAACCCGAACCCTAACCCTAAACCTAACCCTAAACTCAACTCTAACCCGAACCCTAACCCGAACCCTAACCCGAACCCTAACCCTTAACACTAACCCGAACCCGAACCCTACCCCGAACCCGAACCCTAACCCTAAACCTAACCCTAACCCTCACCCTAACCCTAACCCCGAACCCGAACCCAAACCCTAACCCTAATCCGAACCCTAACCCGAACCCTAACCCGAACCCCAACCCTAACCCTAACCTGAACCCGAACCCGAACCCTAACCCTAACCCGAACCCTAACCCCACCCTAAACCTAACCCTAACCCTAACCGGAACCCTAACCCTAACCCTAACCCGACCCCTAACACGAACCCTAACACGAAACCTAACCCTAACCCTAACCCGAACCCTAACCGTAACCCTAACCCTAACCCTAACCCGAAACCTAAACCTAACCCGACCCCTAACCCTAACCCTAACCCGAAACCTGACCCTAACCCTAACCCGAACCCTAACCGTAACTCTAACCCTAACCCTAACCCGAACCCTAACCCTAACCAGAACCCGAACCCTAACCCTAACCCGAAACCTAAACCGAAACCTAAACCAACCCGAACCCTAACCCTAAACCTAACCCGAACCCTAACCCGAACCCTAACCCTAACCCTAACCCGAACCCTAACCCCAACTCGAACCCTAACCATAACCCTAACCCGAACCCTCAACCTAACCCTAACCCAAACCCTAACCGTAACCCGAACAATAACCCTAACCCTAACCCTAACCCTAACCCTAACCCGAACCCTAACCCTAACCCTAACCCGAACCCGAACCCTAACCCTAACCCGAAAACTAACCCTAACCCTAACCCTAACCCGAACCCTAAACCTAACCTGAAACCTAACCCTAAACCTAACCCGAACCCGAACCCTAACACCTAACCCTAACCCGAACCCGAACCCTAAACCTAACCCTAACCCTAACTTTACCCTAACCCGAACCCGAACCGTAACCCTAACCCGAACCCTAACCCGAACCCTAACCCTAACCCTAACCTGAACACTAACCCCTACCCCTAACCCGAACCCTAACACTAACCCGAACACGAACCTTAACCCTAACCCGAACCCTAACCCTAACCCGAACCCTAACCCTACCCGAAACCTAACCCTAACCTAAACCGAACCCGAACCCGAACCCTAACCCTAACCCTAACCCAAACCCTAAACCTAACCCGAACCCTAACCCTAACCCTAACCCGAACCCTAACCCTAACCCTAAACCGAACCCTAACCCTAAGCCGAACCCTAACCCTAACCCGAACCCGAACCCGAACCCTAACCCTAAACCGAACCCTAACCCTAACCCTAAACCGAAAACTAACCCTAACCCTAACCCGAACCCGAACCCGAACCCTAACCCTAACCTGAACCCTAACACTAACCGGAACCCTAACCCTAACCCTAACCCGAACCCTAAACCTAACCCTAAGCCGAACCCTAACCCTAACCCGAACCCTAACCCTAACCCGAACCCGAACCCGAAACCTAACCCTAACCCGAACCCTAACCCTAACCCGAACCCTAACCCAAACCCGAACCCTAACCCGAACCGGAACCCTAACCCTAAACCGAACCCTAACCCTAACCCTAACCCGAACCCTAACCCTAACCCTAACCCTAACCCTAACCCGAAAACTGACCCTAACCCTAACCCGAACCCGAACCCGAACCCTAACCCTAACCCTAACCCGAACCCTAACCCTAAGCCGAACCCTAACCCTAACCCTAACCCGAACCCTAACCCTAACCCTAACCCGAAACCTAACCCTAACCCGAACCCTCACCCGAACCCGAACCCTAACCCTAACCCTAACGCGAACCCTAACCCTAACCCTAACCCGAACCCTAACCCAAAACCGAACCCTAACCCGAACCCGAACCCTACCCTAACCTGAACCCGAACCCTAACCCTAACCCTAACCCTAACCCTAACCCGAACCCTAACCCTAAACCTAACCCTAAACTCAACTCTAACCCGAACCCTAACCCGAACCCTAACCCGAACCCTAACCCTTAACACTAACCCGAACCCGAACCCTACCCCGAACCCGAACCCTAACCCTAAACCTAACCCTAACCCTCACCCTAACCCTAACCCCGAACCCGAACCCAAACCCTAACCCTAATCCGAACCCTAACCCGAACCCTAACCCGAACCCCAACCCTAACCCTAACCCGAACCCGAACCCGAACCCTAACCCTAACCCGAACCCTAACCCCACCCTAACCCTAACCCTAACCCTAACCGGAACCCTAACCCTAACCCTAACCCGACCCCTAACACGAACCCTAACACGAAACCTAACCCTAACCCTAACCCGAACCCTAACCGTAACCCTAACCCTAACCCTAACCCGAACCCTAAACCTAACCCGACCCCTAACCCTAACCCTAACCCGAAACCTGACCCTAACCCTAACCCGAACCCTAACCGTAACTCTAACCCTAACCCTAACCCGAACCCTAACCCTAACCAGAACCCGAAACCTAACCCTAACCCGAAACCTAAACCGAAACCTAAACCTAACCCGAACCCTAACCCTAAACCTAACCCGAACCCTAACCCGAACCCTAACCCTAACCCTAACCCGAACCCTAACCCCAACTCGAACCCTAACCATAACCCTAACCCGAACCCTCAACCTAACCCTAACCCAAACCCTAACCGTAACCCGAACAATAACCCTAACCCTAACCCTAACCCTAACCCTAACCCGAACCCTAACCCTAACCCTAACCCGAACCCGAACCCTAACCCTAACCCGAAAACTAACCCTAACCCTAACCCTAACCCGAACCCTAAACCTAACCTGAAACCTAACCCTAAACCTAACCCGAACCCGAACCCTAACACCTAACCCTAACCCGAACCCGAACCCTAAACCTAACCCTAACCCTAACCTTACCCTAACCCGAACCCGAACCGTATCCCTAACCCGAACCCTAACCCGAACCCTAACCCTAACCCTAACCTGAACACTAACCCCTACCCCTAACCCGAACCCTAACACTAACCCGAACCCGAACCCTAACCCTAACCCGAACCCTAACCCTAACCCGAACCCTAACCCTAACCGAAACCTAACCCTAACCTAAACCGAACCCGAACCCGAACCCTAACCCTAACCCTAACCCAAACCCTAAACCTAACCCGAACCCTAACCCTAACCCTAACCTGAACCCTAACACTAACCCGAACCCTAACCCTAACCCTAACCCGAACCCTAAACCTAACCCTAAGCCGAACCCTAACCCTAACCCGAACCCTAACCCTAACCCGAACCCGAACCCGAAACCTAACCCTAACCCGAACCCTAACCCTAACCCGAACCCTAACCCAAACCCGAACCCTAACCCGAACCGGAACCCTAACCCTAACCCGAAACCGAACCCTAACCCTAACCGTAACCCGAACCCTAACCCTAAACCTAACCCTAAACACAACTCTAACCCGAACCCTAACCCGAACCCTAACCCGAACCCTAACCCCTAACACTAACCCGAACCCGAACCATACCCCGAACCCGAACCCTAACCCTAAACCTAACCTTAACCCTCACCCTAAACCTAACCCCGAACCCGAACCCTAACCCTAACCCTAAACCGAACCCTAACCCGAACCCTAAACCGAACCCCAACCCTAACCCTAACCCGAACCCGAACCCGAACCCTAACCCTAACCCGAACCCTAACCCCACCCTAACCCTAACCCTAACCCTAACCGGAACCCTAACCCTAACCCTAACCCGACCCCTAACCCGAACCCTAACACGAAACCTAACCCTAACCCTAACCCTAACCCTAACCCGAACCCTGACCCTAACCCTAACCCGAACCCTAACCGTAACCCTAAACCTAACCCTAACCCGAACCCTAACCCTAACCCGAACCCGAACCCTAACCCTAACCCGAAACCTAAACCGAACCCACCCTAACCCGAACCCTAACCCTAACCCGAAACCTAACCCTGACACTAAACCTAACCCGAAACCTAAACCTAACCCGAAAACTAACCCTAAACCTAACCCGAACCCTAACCCGAACCCTAACCCTAACCCGAACCCGAACCCTAACCCTAACCCGAACCCTAACCATAACCCTAACCCGAACCCTCAACCTAACCCTAACCCAAACCCTAACCGTAACCCGAACAATAACCCTAACACTAACCCTAACCCTAACCCGAACACTAAGCCTACCCCGAACCCGAACCCTAACCCGAACCTTAACCCTAACCCTAACCTGAACACTAACCCCTAACCCTAACCCGAACCCTAACACTAACCCGAACCCGAACCCTAACCCTAACCCGAACCCTAACCCTAACCCAAACCCTAACCCTACCCGAAACCTAACCCTAACCTAACCCGAACCCGAAACCCAACCCTAACCCTAACCCTAACCCGAACCCTAAACCTAAACCGAACCCTAACGCTAACCCTAACCCGAACCCTAACCCTAAACCTAAACCGAACCCTAACCCTAACCTGAACCCTAACCCTAACCCGAACCCGAACCCGAACCCTAACCCTAAACCGAACCCTAACCCTAACCCTAACCCTAACCTAACCCTAACCCTAACCCGAACCCTAACCCTAACCCTAACCCTAAACCTAACCCTAACCCGAACCCTAACCCTAACCCCTAACCCTAACCCTAACCCTAAACCGAACCCGAACCCTAACCCTAACCCTAACCCTAACCCTAAACCTAACCCTAACCCGAACCCTAACCCTAACCCTAACCCTAAACCTAACCCCAACCCGAAACCTAACCCGAACCCTAACCCGAACCCTAACCCCTAACCCTAACCCGAACCCGAACCCTAACCCGAACACGAACTCTAAACCTAACCCGAACCGAACCCTAACCCTAACCCGAACACGAACCCTAAACCTAACCCTAACCCGAACCCTAACCTTAACCGTAACCCTAACCCTAACCCGAACCCTAACCCTAACCCTAACCCGAACCCTAACCCGAACCCTAACTCTAACCCGAACCCTAAACCGAACCCTAACCCGAACCCTAAACCTAACGCTAACCCTAACCCTACCCCGAAACCTAACTCTAAACCTAACCCTAACCCTAACACGAACCCTAACCCTAACCCTAACACTAACCCTAACCCTAACCCTAACCCTAACCCAAACCCTAACCCTAACCGTAACCCTAATCCGAAACCTCACCCTAACCCTAACCTCGACCGGAACCCTAAACCTAACCCTAACACGAACCCTAACCCTAATCCTAACCCTAACCGGAACCCTAACCCTAACCCCTAACCCTAACCCTAACCCTAACCCGAACCCGAACCCTAACCCTAACCCTAAACCGAACCCTAAACCTAACCCTAACCCGAACCCTAACCCTAACCCGAACCCTAACCCTAACGCGAAAACTAACCCTAACCCTAACCCGAACCCGAAACCGAACCCTAACCCTAACCCTAACCCGAACCCTAACCCTAAGCCGAACCCTAACCCTAACCCTAACCCGAACCCTAACCCTAACCCTAACCCGAACCCTAACCCTAACCCGAACCCTAACCCGAACCCGAACCCTAACCCTAACCCTAACGCGAACCCTAACCCTAACCCAAACCCGAACCCTAACCCAAAACCGAACCCTAACCCGAACCCGAACCCTACCCTAACCTGAACCCGAACCCTAACCCTAACCCTAACCCTAACCCTAACCCGAACCCTAACCCTAAACCTAACCCTAAACTCAACTCTAACCCGAAACCTAACCCGAACCCTAACCCGAACCCTAACCCCTAACACTAACCCGAACCCGAACCCTACCCCGAACCCGAACCCTAACCCTAAACCTAACCCTAACCCTCACCCTAACCCTAACCCCGAACCCGAACCCTAACCCTAACCCTAATCCGAACCCTAACCCGAACCCTAACCCGAACCCCAACCCTAACCCTAACCCGACCCCGAACCCGAACCCTAACCCTAACCCGAACCCTAACCCCACCCTAACCCTAACCCTAACCCTAACCCGAACCCTAACCCTAACCCTAACCCGACCCCTAACCCGAACCCTAACACGAAACCTAACCCTAACCCTAACCCGAACCCTAACCGTAACCCTAACCCTAACCCTAACCCGAAACCTAACCCTAAGCCGAACCCTAACCCTAACCCTAACCCGAAACCTGACCCTAACCCTAACCCGAACCCTAAACGTAACTCTAACCCTAACCCTAACCCGAACCCTAACCCTAACCAGAACCCGAACACTAACCCTAACCCGAAACCTAAACCGAAACCTAAACCTAACCCGAACCCTAACCCTAAACCTAACCCGAACCCTAACCCGAACCCTAACCCTAACCCTAACCCGAACCCTAACCCCAACCCGAACCCTAACCATAACCCTAACCCGAAACCTCAACCTAAACCTAACCAAAACCCTAACCGTAACCCGAACAATAACCCTAACCCTAACCCTAACCCTAACCCGAACCCTAACCCTAACCCTAACCCGAACCCGAACCCTAACCCTAACCCGAAAAATAACCCTAACCCTAACCCTAACCCGAACCCTAACCCTAACCTGAAACCTAACCCTAAACCTAACCCGAACCCGAACCCTAACACCTAACCCTAACCCGAACCCGAACCCTAAACCTAACCCTAACCCTAACCTTACCCTAACCCGAACCCGAACCGTATCCGTAACCCGAACACTAACCCGAACCCTAACCCTAACCTGAACACTAACCCCTAACCCTAACCCGAACCCTAACACTAACCCGAACCCGAACCCTAACCCTAACCCGAACCCTAACCCTAACCCGAACCATAACCCTACCCGAAACCTAACCCTAACCTAAACCGAACCCGAACCCGAACCCTAACCCTAACCCTAACCCAAACCCTAAACCTAACCCGAACCCTAACTCTAACCCTAACCCGAACCCTAACCCTAACCCTAAACCGAACCCTAACCCTAAGCCGAACCCTAACCCTAACCCGAACCCGAACCCGAACCCTAACCCTAAACCGAACCCGAACCCTAATCCTAACCCTAAACCGAAAACTAACCCTAACCCTAACCCGAACCCAAACCCGAACCCTAACCCTAACCCTAACCTGAACCCTAACACTAACCCGAACCCTAACCCTAACCCTAACCCGAACCCTAACCCTAACCCTAAGCCGAACCCTAACCCTAACCCGAACCCTAACCCTAACCCGAACCCGAACCCGAACCCTAACCCTAACCCGAACCCTAACCCTAACCCTAACCCGAACCCTAACCCAAACCCGAACCCTAACCCGAACCCGAACCCTAACCCTAACCCGAACCCGAACCCTAACCCTAACCCTAACCCGAACCCTAACCCTAAACCTAACCCTAAACACAACTCTAACCCGAACCCTAACCCGAACCCTACCCCGAACCCGAACCCTAACCCTAAACCTAACCTTAATGCTCACCCTAAACCTAACCCCGAACCCGAACCCTAACCCTAACCCTAACCCGAACCCTAAACCGAACCCTAAACCGAACCCCAACCCTAACCCTAACCCGAACCCGAACCCGAACCCTAACCCTAACCCGAACCCTAACCCCACCCTAACCCTAACCCTAACCCTAACCGGAACCCTAACCCTAACCCTAACCCGACCCCTAACACGAACCCTAACACGAAACCTAACCCTAACCCTAACCCTAACCCTAACCCGAACCCTGACCCTAACCCTAACCCGAACCCTAACCGTAACCCTAACCCTAACCCTAACCCGAACCCTAACCCTAACCCGAACCCGAACCCTAACCCTAACCCGAAACCTAAACCGAACCCACCCTAACCCGAACCCTAACCCTAACCCGAAACCTAACCATAACCCTAAACCTAACCCGAAACCTAAACCTAACCCGAACCCTAACCCTAAACCTAACCCGAACCCTCACCCGAACACTAACCCTAACCCTAACCCGAACCCTAACCCCAACCCGAACCCTAACCATAACCCTAACCCGAACCCTCAACCTAACCCTAACCCAAATCCTAACCGTAACCCGAACAATAACCCTAACCCTAACCCTAACCCTAACCCGAACCCTAACCCTAAACCTAACACTAACCCGAACCCTAACCCGAACCCTAACCCTAACCCTAACCTGAACACTAACCCCTAACCCTAACCCGAACCCGAACCCTAAGCCTAAACCTAACCCTAACCCTAAACCTAACCCGAACCCGAACCCTATCACTAACCCGAACCCTAACCCTAACCCTAACCCGAACCCAAAACCTTACCCGAACCCTAACCCTAACCTTAACCCGAACCCAAACCCTAACACGAAACCTAACCCTAACCCTAACCCGAACCCTAACCCTAACCCTAAACCTAACCCGCACACTAACCCTAACCCGAACCCGAACACTAACCCTAACCCTAACCCTAAACCTAACCCTAACCCGAACCCTAACCCGAACCCAAAACCGAAACCTAACCCTAACCCTAACCCTAACCCGAACCCTAACCCTAACCCGAACCCTAACCCTACCCGAAACCTAACCCTAACCTAACCCGAACCCGAACCCGAAACCTAACCCTAACCCTAACCCGAACCTTAAACCTAACCCGAACCCTAACCCTAACCCTAAACCTAAACCTAACCCTAACCCGAACCCTAACCCTAACCCTAACCCTAACCCTAACCCTAACCCGAACCTGAACCCTAACCCTAACCCTAACCCGAACCCTCACCCTAACCCTCACCCGAACCCTAACCCTAAACCGAACCCTAACCCTAACCAGAAAACTAACCCTAACCCTAACCCGAACCCGAACACGAACCCTAACCCTAACCCGAACCCGAACCCTAACCCTAACCCGAACCCGAACCCTAACCCTAACCCTAACCCGATCCCGAACCCTATCACTAACCCGAACCCTAACACTAACACTAAACCGAACCCAACACCTAACCCGAACCCTAACCCTAACCTTAACCCGAACCCAAACCCTAACACGAAACCTAACCCTAACCCGAACCCGAACCGTAACCCTAACCCTAAACCTAACCCGCACACTAACCCTAACCCGAACCCGAACACTAACCCTAACCCTAACCCTAAACCTAACCCTAACCCGAACCCTAACCCTAACCCAAAACCGAAACCTAACCCTAACCCGAACCATAACCCTAACACTCACCCGAACCCTAACCCTAAACCGAACCCTAACCCTAACCAGAAAACTAACCCTAACCCTAACCCGAACCCGAACACGAACCCTAACCCTAACCCTAACCCGAACCCTAACCCTAAGCCGAACCCTAACCCTAACCCTAACCCGAACCCTAACCCTAACCCGAACCCTAACCCTAACCCGAACCCTAACCCGAACCCGAACCCTAACCCTAACGCGAACCCTAACCCTAACCCTAACCCGAACCCTAACCCAAACCGAACCCTAACCCGAACCCGAACCCTACCCTAACCTGAACCCGAACCCTAACCCTAACCCTAACCCTAACCCGAACCCTAACCCTAACCCTAACCCGAACCCTAACCCAAACCCGAACCCTAACCCGAACCCTAACCCTAACCCTAAACCTAACCCTAACCCGAACCCGAACCCTAACACTAACCCGAACCCTAACCCGAACCCTAACCCTAACCCGAACCCTAACCCTACCCGAAACCTTACCCTAACCTAACCCGAACCCGAACCCGAACCCTAACCCTAACCCTAACCCGAACCTTAAACCTAACCCGAACCCTAACCCTAACCCTAACCCTAACCCGAACCCTAACCCTAACCCTAACCCTAACCCTAACCCGAACCTGAACCCTAACCCTAACCCTAACCCGAACCCTAACCCTAACCCTAACCCGAACCTTAAACCTAACCCGAACCCTAACCCTAACCATAAACCTAACCCGAACCCTCAACCTAACCCTAACCCAAACCCTAACCGTAACCCGAACAATAACCCTAACCATAACCCTAACCCTAACCCGAACCCTAACCCTAACCCTAACCCTAACCCGAACCCTAACCCTAACCCGAAACCTAACCCTAACCCTAACCGTAACCCGAACCCTAACCATAACCCGAAACCTAACCCTAAACCTAACCCGAACCCGAACCCTATCACCTAACCCTAACCCGAACCCGAAACCTAAACCTAACCCTAACCCTAACCTTACCCTAACCCGAACCCGAACCCTATCACTAACCCGAACCCTAACCCGAACCCTAACCCTAACCCTAACCTGAACACTAACCCCTAACCCTAACCGGAACCCTAACACTAACCCGAACCCGAACCCTAACCCTAACCCGAACCCTAACCCTAACCCGAACCCTAACCCTACCCGAAACCTAACCCTAACCTAACCCGAACCCTAACCCGAACCCTAACCCTAACCCTAATCCGAACCCTAACCCTAACCCGAACCCGAACCCGAACCCTAACCCTAACCCTAACCCGAACCCTAACACTAACCCGAACCCTAACCCTAACACTAACCCGAACCCTAACCCTAACCCTAAGCCGAACCCTAACCCTAACCCGAACCCTAGCCCTAACCCGAACCCGAGCCCGAACCCTAACCCTAACCCGAACCCTAACCCTAACCCTAAACCGAACCCTAACCCAAAACCGAACCCTAACCCGAACCCGAACCCTAACCCGAACCCGAACCCGAACCCTAACCCTAACCCTAACCCTAACCCTAACCCTAACCCTAACCCTAACCCTAACCCCTAACCCTAACCCTAACCCTAACCCTAACCCTAACCCTAACCCGAACACTAACCCTAACCCGATCCCTAACCCTAAACCTAACCCTAACCCTAACCCGAACCCTAACCCTAACCCTAACCTAACCCTAATCCGAACCCTAACCCTAACCCTAACCCAACACTAACACTAACCCCTAACCCTAACCCGAAACCTAACCCTAAACCTAACCCGAACCCGAACACTAACCCCTAACCCTAACCCGAACCCGAACCCTAAACCTAAACCTAACCCTAACCCTAACCCGAACCCGAACCCTATCACTAACCCGAACCCTAACCCTAACCCTAACCCGAACCCAAAACCTAAACCGAACCCTAACCCTAACCTTAACCCGAACCCAAACCCTAACACGAAACCTAACCCTAACCCGAACCCGAACCCTAACCCTAACCCTAAACCTAACCCGCACACTAACCCTAACCCGAACCCGAACACTAACCCTAACCCTAACCCTAAACCTAAACCTAACACGAACCCTAAACCTAACCCAAAACCGAAACCTAACCCTAACCCTAACCCTAACCCTAACCCTAACCCTAACATCAACCCTAAATCTAACACTAACCCTAACGCTAACCCGACCCCTAACCCGAACCCTAACACGAAACCTAACCCTAACCCTAACCCTAACCCTAACCCGAAACCTGACCCTAACCCTAACCCGAACCCTAACCGTAACCCTAAACCTAACCCTAACCCGAACCCTAACCCTAACCAGAACCCGAACCCTAACCCTAACCCGAAACCTAAACCGAAACCTAAACCTAACACGAACCCTAACCCTAAACCTAACCCGAACCCTAACCCGAACCCTAACCCTAACCCTAACCCGAACCCTAACCCCAACACGAAACCTAACCATAACCCTAACCCGAACCCTCAACCTAACCCTAACCCAAACCCTAACCGTAACCCGAACAATAACCCTAACCCTAACCCTAACCCTAACCCTAACCCGAACGCTAACCCTAACCCTAACCCGAACCCGAACCCTAACCCTAACCCGAAACCTAACCCTAACCCTAACCCTAACCCGAACCCTAACCCTAACCCGAAACCTAACCCTAAACCTAACCCGAACCCGAACCCTAACACCTAACCGTAACCCGAACCCGAACCCTAAACCTAACCCTAACCCTAACCTTACCCTAACCCGAACCCGAACCCTATCCCTAACCCGAACCCTAACCCGAACCCTAACCCTAACACTAACCTGAACACTAACCCCTAACCCTAACCCTAAACCAAACCCTAAACCTAACCCGAACCCTAACCCTAACCCGAACCCGAACCCTAACCCTAACCCTAAACCGAACCCTAACCCTAACCCGAACCCGAACCCTAACCGTAACCCGAACCCGAACCCTAACCCGAAACCTAACCCGAACCCTAACCCTAACCCTAACCCGAAACCTAACCCTAATCTTAACTCTAACCCAAACCCTAACCCGAATCCTAAATCGAACCCAAACCCTAACCCGAACCCTAATCCGAACCCTAACCCTAACCCTAAAGCTAACCCGAAACCGAACCCTAACCCTAACCCGAACCCTAACCCTAACCCGAAACCTCACCCTAACCCTAACCCCGAACCCTAACACTAACCCTAAAGCTAACCCGAACCCGAACCCTAACCCTAACCCGAACCCTAACCCTAACCCGAAACCTCACCCTAACCCTAACCCCGAACCCGAACCCTAACCCTAACCCGAACCCTAACCCTAAACCTAACCCTAACCCGAACCCTAACCCTAACCCCTAAACCTAACCCTAACCCTAACCCGAACACTAACCCTAACCCTAACGCTAACCCGAACCCTAACCCTAACCCGATCCCTAACCCTAACCCTAACCCGAACCCTAACCCAAACCCGAACGCTAACCCGAACCCGAAACCTAACCCTAACTCGAACCCGAACCCGAACCCTAACCCTAACCCTAACCCTAAACCGAACCCTAACCCTAAACCTAACCCTAAACACAACCCTAACCCGAACCCTAACCCAAACCCTAACCCGAACCCTAACCCCTATCACTAACCCGAAACCGAACCCTAGCCCGAACCCTAACCCTAACCCTAACCCTAACCCTCACTCTAACCCTAACCCCGAACCCGAACCCTAACACTAACCCTAACCCGAACCCTAACCCGAACCCTAACCCGAACCCTAACCCTAACCCTAATCCGAACCCTAACCCGAACCCTAACCCGAACCCCAACCCTAACCCTAACCCGAACCCGAACCCGAACCCTAACCCTAACCCGAACCCTAACCCCACCCTAACCCTTACCCTAACCCTAACCGGAACCCTAACCCTAACCCGACCCCTAACCCGAACCCTAACACGAAACCTAACCCTAACCCTAACCCTAACCCTAACCCGAAACCTGACCCTAACCCTAACCCGAACCCTAACCGTAACTCTAACCCTAACCCTAACCCGAACCCTAACCCTAACCAGAACCCGAACCCTAACCCTAACCCGAAACCTAAACCGAAACCTAAACCTAACACGAACCCTAACCCTAAACCTAACCCGAACCCTAACCCGAACCCTAACCCTAAACCTAACCCGAACCCTAACCCCAACCCGAACCCTAACCATAACCCTAACCCGAACCCTCAACCTAACCCTAACCCAATCCCTAACCGTAACCCGAACAATAACCCTAACCCTAACCCTAACCCTAACCCGAACCCTAACCCTAACCCTAACCTGAACCCGAACCCTAACCCTAACCCGAAACCTAACCCTAACCCTAACCCTAACCCGAACCCTAACCCTAACCCGAAACCTAACCCTAAACCTAACCCGAACCCGAACCCTAACACCTAACCGTAACCCGAACCCGAACCCTAAACCTAACCCTAACCCTAACCTTACCCTAACCCGAACCCGAACCCTATCCCTAACCCGAACCCTAACCCGAAACCTAACCCTAACCCTAACCTGAACACTAACCCCTAACCCTAACCCGAACCCTAACACTAACCCGAACCCGAACCCTAACCCTAACCCGAACCCTAACCCTAACCCGAACCCTAACCCTACCCGAAACCTAACCCTAACCTAACCCGAACCCGAACCCGAACCCTAACCCTAACCCTAACCCAAACCCTAAACCTAACCCGAACCCTAACCCTAACCCTAACCCGAACCGTAACCCTAACCCTAAACCGAACCCTAACCCTAAACCGAACCCTAACCCTAACCCGAACCCGAACCCGAACCCTAACCCTAAACCGAACCCTAACCCTAACCCTAACCCTAAACCGAAAACTAACCCTAACCCTAACCCGAACCCGAACCCGAACCCTAACCCTAACCCTAACCCGAACCCTAACACTAACCCGAACCCTAACCCTAACCCTAACCCGAACCCTAACCCTAACCCTAAGCCGAACCCTAACCCTAACCCGAACCCTAACCCTAACCCGAACCCGATCCCTAACCCTAACCCGAACCCTAACCCTAACCCTAACCCGAACCCTAACCCAAAACCGAACCCTAACCCGAACCCGAACCCTAACCCTAACCCGAACCCGAACCCTAACCCTAACCCTAACCCTAACCCTAACCCGAACCCTAACCCTAAACCTAACCCTAAACACAACTCTAACCCGAACCCTAACCCGAACCCTAACCCCTAACACTAACCCGAAACCGAACCCTACCCCGAACCCGAACCCTAACCCTAAACCTAACCTTAACCCTCACCCTAAACCTAACCCCGAACCCGAAACCTAACCCTAACCCTAACCCGAACCCTAACCCGAACCCTAACCCGAACCCCAACCCTAACCCTAACCCGAACCCGAACCCGAACCCTAACCCTAACCCGAACCCTAACCCCAACCTAACCCTAACCCTAACCCTAACCGGAACCCTAACCCTAAACCTAACCCGACCCCTAACCCGAACCCTAACACGAAACCTAACCCTAACCCTAACCCTAACCCTAACCCGAACCCTGACCCTAACCATAACCCGAACCCTAACCGTAACCCTAACCCTAACCCTAACCCGAACCCTAACCCTAACCCGAACCCGAACCCTAACCCTAACCCGAAACCTAAATCGAACCCACCCTAACCCGAACCCTAACCCTAACCCGAAACCTAACCCTAACCCTAAACCTAACCCGAAACCTAAACCTAACCCGAACCCTAACCCTAAACCTAACCCGAACCCAAAACCGAACCCTAACCCTAACCCTAACCCGAACCCTAACCCCAACCCGAACCCTAACCATAACCCTAACCCGAACCCTCAACCTAACCCTAACCCAAACCCTAACCGTAACCCGAACAATAACCCTAACCCTAACCCTAACCCTAACCCGAACCCTAACCCTAACCCTAACCCTAAACCGAACCCTAACCCGAAACCTAACCCTAACCCTAACCTGAACACTAACCCCTAACCCTAACCCGAACCCTAAGCCGAACCCTAACCCTAAACCTAACCCGAAACCTAACCCTAACCCTATCCCTAACCCGAACCCTCACCGTAACCCTAACTCTAACCCTAAACCTAACCCTTAACCGAACCCTAACCCTAACCCGAACCCTAACCCGAAACCTAACCCTAACCCTAACCCTAACCCGAACCCTAACCCTAACCCGAACCCTAACCCGAAACCGAACCCTAACCCTAACCATAACCCTAACCCGAACTTTAACCCGAACCCTAACCCGAACCCGAACCCTAACCATAACCCTAACCCTAACCCGAACACTAACCCTAACCCGATCCCTAACCCTAAACCTAACCCTAACCCTAACCCGAAACCATCCCTAACCCTAACCTAACCCTAATCCGAACCCTAACCCTAACCCTAACACTAACCCTAACACTAACCCCTAACCCTAACCCGAAACCTAACCCTAAACCTAACCCGAACCCGAACCCTAACCCCTAACCCTAACCCGAACCCGAACCCTAAACCTAACCCTAACCCTAACCCTAACCCTAACCCGAACCCGAACCCTATCACTAACCCGAACCCTAACCCTAACCCTAACCCGAACACAAAACCTAACCCGAACCCTAACCCTAACCTTAACCCGAACCCAAACCCTAACACGAAACCTAACCCTAACCCGAACCCGAAACCTAACCCTAACCCTAAACCTAACCCGCACACTAACCCTAACCCGAACCCGAACACTAACCCTAACCCTAACCCTAAACCTAACCCTAACCCGAACCCTAACCCTAATCCAAAATCGAAACCTAACCCTAACCCTATCCCTAACCCTAACCCTAACCCTAAACCTAACCCTAACATCAACCATAAATCTAACACTAACCCTAACGCTAACCCGAACCCTAAACCTAACCCTAAACCTAACCCTAACCCGAACCCGAACCCTAACCCTAACCCTAACCGGAACCCTAACCCTAACCCTAACCCGACCCCTAACCCGAACCCTAACACGAACCCTAACCCTAACACTAACCCTAACCCTAACCCTAACCCGAAACCTAACCCTAACCCTAACCCGAACCCTAACCGTAACCATAACCATAACCCTAAACCTAACCCTAACCCGGACCCGAACCCTAACCCTTACCCGAAACCTAAACCGAACCCACCCTAACCCGAACCCTAACCCTAACCCGAAACCTAACCCTAACCTAAACCTAACCCGAAACCTAAACCTAACCCGAACCCTAACCCTAAACCTAACCCGAACCCTAACCCGAAACCTAACCCTAAACCTAACCCGAAACCTAACCCTAACCCAAACCCTAACCGTAACCCGAACAATAACCCTAACCCTAACCCTAACCCTAACCAGAACCCTAACCCTAATCCTAACCCGAACCCTAACCCGAACCCTAACCCTAACCCTAACCTGAACACTAACCCCTAACCCTAATCCGAACCCGAACCCTAACACGAACCCTAACTCTAACCCAAACCCTAACCCTAACCTTAACCCTAACCCGAACCCTAACCCTAACCCTAACTCTAACCCTAAACCTAACCCTAAACCGAACCCTAACCCTAACCCGAACCCTAAAGCGAAACCTAACCCTAACCCTAACCCTACCCGAACCCTAACCCTAAACCGAACCCTAACCCAAAACCGAACCCTAACCCTAACCCTAACCCTAACCAGAACTTTAACCCCAACCCTAACCCTAACCCGAACCCTAACCCTAACCCGAACCCTAACCCGAACACTAAACCTAACCCGATCCCTAACCCTAAACCTAACCATAACCCTAACCCGAACCCTAACCCTAACCCTAACCTAACCCTAATCCGAACCCTAACCCTAACCCTAACGCTAACCCTAACACAAACCCCTAAACCTAACCCGAAACCTAACCCTAAACCTAACCCGAACCTGAACCCTAACCCCTAACCCTAACCCGAACACGAACCCTAAACCTAACCCTAACCCTAACCCTAACCCTAACCCGAACCCGAACCCTATCCCTAAACCGAACCCTAACCCTAAACCTAACCCGAACCCGAACCCTAACCCGAACCCTAACCCTAACCTTAACCCGAACCCAAACCCTAACACGAAACCTAACCCTAACCCGAACCCGAACCCTAACCCTAACCCTAAACCTAACCTGCACACTAACCCTAACCCGAACCCGAACCCAACCCTAATCCTAACCCGAACCCTAACCCTAACCTGAACCCTAACCCTACCCGAAACCTAAACCTAACCTAACCCGAACCCGAACCCGAACCCTAAACCTAACCCTAACCCTAACCCGAACCCTAAACCTAAACCGAACCCTAACCCTAACCCTAACCCGAACCCTAACCCTAACCCTAAACCGAACCCTAACCCTAACCCGAACCCTAAGCCTAACCCGAACCCGAACCCGAAACCTAACCCTAAACCGAACCCTAACCCTAACCCTAACCCTAACCCGAACCCTAACCCTAAACCGAACCCTAATCCGAACTCGAACCCTAACCATAACCCGACTCCGAAACCTAACCCTAACCCGAACCCTAACCCTAACCCGAACCCGAACCCTAACCCTAATCCGAAACCTAACCCTAACCCGAACCCTAACCCTAACCCGAACCCGAACCCTAACCCTAACCCGAAACCTAAACCGAACCCACCCTAACCCGAACCCTAACCCTAACCCGAAACCTAACCATAACCCTAAACCTAACCCGAAACCTAAACCTAACCCGAACCCTAACCCTAAACCTAACCCGAACCCTAACCCGAACCCTAACCCTAACCCTAACCCGAACCCTAACCCCAACCCGAACCCTAACCATAACCCTAACCCGAACCCTCAACCTAACCCTAACCCAAACCCTAACCGTAACCCGAACAATAAACCTAACCCTAACCCTAACCCTAACCCGAACCCTAACCCTAACCCTAACACTAACCCGAACCCGAACCCGAACCCTTACCCTACCCCTAACCTGAACACTAAACCCTAACCCTAACCCGAACCCGAACCCTAAACCTAACCCTAACCCTAACCCTAAACCTAACCCGAACCCGAACCCTATCACTAACCCGAACCCTAACACTAACACTAACCCGAACCCAAAACCTAACCCGAACCCTAACCCTAACCTTAACCCGAACCCAAACCCTAACACGAAACCTAACCCTAACCCGAACCCGAACCCTAACCCTAACCCTAAACCTAACCCGCACACTAACCCTAACCCGAACCCGAACACTAACCCTAACCCTAACCCTAAACCTAACCCTAACCCGAACCCTAACCCTAACCCAAAACCGAAACCTATCCCTAACCCTTACCCTAACCCTAACCCTAACCCTAACATCAACCCTAAATCTAACACTAACCCTAACGCTAACCCGAACCCTAACCCTAACCCTAAACCTAACCCTAACCCGAACCCGAACCCTAACACTAACCCGAACCCTAACCCGAACCCTAACCCTAACCCGAACCCTAACCCTACCCTAAACCTAACCCTAACCTAACCCGAACCCGAACCCGAACCCTAACCCTAACCCTAACCCGAACCTTAAACCTAACCCGAACCCTAACCCTAACCCTAACCCTAACCCTAACCCGAACCCTAACCCTAACCCTAACCCGAACCTTAAACCTAACCCGAACCCTAACCCTAACCATAACCCTAACCCGAACCCTCAACCTAACCCTAACCCAAACCCTAACCAAACCCGAACAATAACCCTAACCCTAACCCTAACCCTAACCCTAACCCGAACCCTAACCCTAACCCTAACCCGAACCCGAACCCTAACCCTAACCCGAAACCTAACCCTAACCCTAACCCTAACCCGAACCCTAACCATAACCCGAAACCTAACCCTAAACCTAACCCGAACCCGAACCCTAACACCTAACCCTAACCCGAACCCGAAACCTAAACCTAACCCTAACCCTAACCTTACCCTAACCCGAACCCGAACCCTATCACTAACCCTAAACCTAACCCTAACCCGAACCCGAACCCTAACACTAACCCTAACCCTAACCCTAACCCGAACCCGAACACTAACCCTAACCCTAACCCTAAACCTAACCCTAACCCGAACCCTAACCCGAACCCAAAACCGAAACCTAACCCTAACCCTAACCCTAACCCGAACCCTAACCCTAACCCGAACCCTAACCCTACCCGAAACCTAACCCTAACCTAACCCGAACCCGAACCCGAAACCTAACCCTAACCCTAACCCGAACCTTAAACCTAACCCGAACCCTAACCCTAACCCTAAACCTAAACCTAACCCTAACCCGAACCCTAACCCTAACCCTAACCCTATCCCTAACCCGAACCTGAACCCTAACCCTAACCCTAACCCGAACCCTCACCCTAACCCTCACCCGAACCCTAACCCTAAACCGAACCCTAACCCTAACCAGAAAACTAACCCTAACCCTAACCCGAACCCGAACACGAACCCTAACCCTAACCCGAACCCGAACCCTAACCCTAACCCGAACCCGAACCCTAACCCTAACCCTAACCCGATCCCGAACCCTATCACTAACCCGAACCCTAACACTAACACTAAACCGAACCCAACACCTAACCCGAACCCTAACCCTAACCTTAACCCGAACCCAAACCCTAACACGAAACCTAACCCTAACCCGAACCCGAACCGTAACCCTAACCCTAAACCTAACCCGCACACTAACCCTAACCCGAACCCGAACACTAACCCTAACCCTAACCCTAAACCTAACCCTAACCCGAACCCTAACCCTAACCCAAAACCGAAACCTAACCCTAACCCGAACCATAACCCTAACACTCACCCGAACCCTAACCCTAAACCGAACCCTAACCCTAACCAGAAAACTAACCCTAACCCTAACCCGAACCCGAACACGAACCCTAACCCTAACCCTAACCCGAACCCTAACCCTAAGCCGAACCCTAACCCTAACCCTAACCCGAACCCTAACCCTAACCCTAACCCGAACCCTAACCCTAACCCGAACCCTCAACCTAACCCTAACCCGAACCCTAACCGTAACCCTAACCCTAACCCTAACCCGAACCCTAACCCTAACCCGAACCCGAACCCTAACCCTAACCCGAAACCTAAACCGAACCCACCCTAACCCGAACCCTAACCCTAACCCGAAACCTAACCATAACCCTAAACCTAACCCGAAACCTAAACCTAACCCGAACCCTAACCCTAAACCTAACCCGAACCCTCACCCGAACACTAACCCTAACCCTAACCCGAACCCTAACCCCAACCCGAACCCTAACCATAACCCTAACCCGAACCCTCAACCTAACCCTAACCCAAATCCTAACCGTAACCCGAACAATAACCCTAACCCTAACCCTAACCCTAACCCGAACCCTAACCCTAAACCTAACACTAACCCGAACCCTAACCCGAACCCTAACCCTAACCCTAACCTGAACACTAACCCCTAACCCTAACCCGAACCCGAACCCTAAGCCTAAACCTAACCCTAACCCTAAACCTAACCCGAACCCGAACCCTATCACTAACCCGAACCCTAACCCTAACCCTAACCCGAACCCAAAACCTTACCCGAACCCTAACCCTAACCTTAACCCGAACCCAAACCCTAACACGAAACCTAACCCTAACCCTAACCCGAACCCTAACCCTAACCCTAAACCTAACCCGCACACTAACCCTAACCCGAACCCGAACACTAACCCTAACCCTAACCCTAAACCTAACCCTAACCCGAACCCTAACCCGAACCCAAAACCGAAACCTAACCCTAACCCTAACCCTAACCCGAACCCTAACCCTAACCCGAACCCTAACCCTACCCGAAACCTAACCCTAACCTAACCCGAACCCGAACCCGAAACCTAACCCTAACCCTAACCCGAACCTTAAACCTAACCCGAACCCTAACCCTAACCCTAAACCTAAACCTAACCCTAACCCGAACCCTAACCCTAACCCTAACCCTAACCCTAACCCTAACCCGAACCTGAACCCTAACCCTAACCCTAACCCGAACCCTCACCCTAACCCTCACCCGAACCCTAACCCTAAACCGAACCCTAACCCTAACCAGAAAACTAACCCTAACCCTAACCCGAACCCGAACACGAACCCTAACCCTAACCCGAACCCGAACCCTAACCCTAACCCGAACCCGAACCCTAACCCTAACCCTAACCCGATCCCGAACCCTATCACTAACCCGAACCCTAACACTAACACTAAACCGAACCCAACACCTAACCCGAACCCTAACCCTAACCTTAACCCGAACCCAAACCCTAACACGAAACCTAACCCTAACCCGAACCCGAACCGTAACCCTAACCCTAAACCTAACCCGCACACTAACCCTAACCCGAACCCGAACACTAACCCTAACCCTAACCCTAAACCTAACCCTAACCCGAACCCTAACCCTAACCCAAAACCGAAACCTAACCCTAACCCGAACCATAACCCTAACACTCACCCGAACCCTAACCCTAAACCGAACCCTAACCCTAACCAGAAAACTAACCCTAACCCTAACCCGAACCCGAACACGAACCCTAACCCTAACCCTAACCCGAACCCTAACCCTAAGCCGAACCCTAACCCTAACCCTAACCCGAACCCTAACCCTAACCCGAACCCTAACCCTAACCCGAACCCTAACCCGAACCCGAACCCTAACCCTAACGCGAACCCTAACCCTAACCCTAACCCGAACCCTAACCCAAACCGAACCCTAACCCGAACCCGAACCCTACCCTAACCTGAACCCGAACCCTAACCCTAACCCTAACCCTAACCCGAACCCTAACCCTAACCCTAACCCGAACCCTAACCCAAACCCGAACCCTAACCCGAACCCTAACCCTAACCCTAAACCTAACCCTAACCCGAACCCGAACCCTAACACTAACCCGAACCCTAACCCGAACCCTAACCCTAACCCGAACCCTAACCCTACCCGAAACCTTACCCTAACCTAACCCGAACCCGAACCCGAACCCTAACCCTAACCCTAACCCGAACCTTAAACCTAACCCGAACCCTAACCCTAACCCTAACCCTAACCCGAACCCTAACCCTAACCCTAACCCTAACCCTAACCCGAACCTGAACCCTAACCCTAACCCTAACCCGAACCCTAACCCTAACCCTAACCCGAACCTTAAACCTAACCCGAACCCTAACCCTAACCATAAACCTAACCCGAACCCTCAACCTAACCCTAACCCAAACCCTAACCGTAACCCGAACAATAACCCTAACCATAACCCTAACCCTAACCCGAACCCTAACCCTAACCCTAACCCTAACCCGAACCCTAACCCTAACCCGAAACCTAACCCTAACCCTAACCGTAACCCGAACCCTAACCATAACCCGAAACCTAACCCTAAACCTAACCCGAACCCGAACCCTATCACCTAACCCTAACCCGAACCCGAAACCTAAACCTAACCCTAACCCTAACCTTACCCTAACCCGAACCCGAACCCTATCACTAACCCGAACCCTAACCCGAACCCTAACCCTAACCCTAACCTGAACACTAACCCCTAACCCTAACCGGAACCCTAACACTAACCCGAACCCGAACCCTAACCCTAACCCGAACCCTAACCCTAACCCGAACCCTAACCCTACCCGAAACCTAACCCTAACCTAACCCGAACCCTAACCCGAACCCTAACCCTAACCCTAATCCGAACCCTAACCCTAACCCGAACCCGAACCCGAACCCTAACCCTAACCCTAACCCGAACCCTAACACTAACCCGAACCCTAACCCTAACACTAACCCGAACCCTAACCCTAACCCTAAGCCGAACCCTAACCCTAACCCGAACCCTAGCCCTAACCCGAACCCGAGCCCGAACCCTAACCCTAACCCGAACCCTAACCCTAACCCTAAACCGAACCCTAACCCAAAACCGAACCCTAACCCGAACCCGAACCCTAACCCGAACCCGAACCCGAACCCTAACCCTAACCCTAACCCTAACCCTAACCCTAACCCTAACCCTAACCCTAACCCCTAACCCTAACCCTAACCCTAACCCTAACCCTAACCCTAACCCGAACACTAACCCTAACCCGATCCCTAACCCTAAACCTAACCCTAACCCTAACCCGAACCCTAACCCTAACCCTAACCTAACCCTAATCCGAACCCTAACCCTAACCCTAACCCAACACTAACACTAACCCCTAACCCTAACCCGAAACCTAACCCTAAACCTAACCCGAACCCGAACACTAACCCCTAACCCTAACCCGAACCCGAACCCTAAACCTAAACCTAACCCTAACCCTAACCCGAACCCGAACCCTATCACTAACCCGAACCCTAACCCTAACCCTAACCCGAACCCAAAACCTAAACCGAACCCTAACCCTAACCTTAACCCGAACCCAAACCCTAACACGAAACCTAACCCTAACCCGAACCCGAACCCTAACCCTAACCCTAAACCTAACCCGCACACTAACCCTAACCCGAACCCGAACACTAACCCTAACCCTAACCCTAAACCTAAACCTAACACGAACCCTAAACCTAACCCAAAACCGAAACCTAACCCTAACCCTAACCCTAACCCTAACCCTAACCCTAACATCAACCCTAAATCTAACACTAACCCTAACGCTAACCCGACCCCTAACCCGAACCCTAACACGAAACCTAACCCTAACCCTAACCCTAACCCTAACCCGAAACCTGACCCTAACCCTAACCCGAACCCTAACCGTAACCCTAAACCTAACCCTAACCCGAACCCTAACCCTAACCAGAACCCGAACCCTAACCCTAACCCGAAACCTAAACCGAAACCTAAACCTAACACGAACCCTAACCCTAAACCTAACCCGAACCCTAACCCGAACCCTAACCCTAACCCTAACCCGAACCCTAACCCCAACACGAAACCTAACCATAACCCTAACCCGAACCCTCAACCTAACCCTAACCCAAACCCTAACCGTAACCCGAACAATAACCCTAACCCTAACCCTAACCCTAACCCTAACCCGAACGCTAACCCTAACCCTAACCCGAACCCGAACCCTAACCCTAACCCGAAACCTAACCCTAACCCTAACCCTAACCCGAACCCTAACCCTAACCCGAAACCTAACCCTAAACCTAACCCGAACCCGAACCCTAACACCTAACCGTAACCCGAACCCGAACCCTAAACCTAACCCTAACCCTAACCTTACCCTAACCCGAACCCGAACCCTATCCCTAACCCGAACCCTAACCCGAACCCTAACCCTAACACTAACCTGAACACTAACCCCTAACCCTAACCCTAAACCAAACCCTAAACCTAACCCGAACCCTAACCCTAACCCGAACCCGAACCCTAACCCTAACCCTAAACCGAACCCTAACCCTAACCCGAACCCGAACCCTAACCGTAACCCGAACCCGAACCCTAACCCGAAACCTAACCCGAACCCTAACCCTAACCCTAACCCGAAACCTAACCCTAATCTTAACTCTAACCCAAACCCTAACCCGAATCCTAAATCGAACCCAAACCCTAACCCGAACCCTAATCCGAACCCTAACCCTAACCCTAAAGCTAACCCGAAACCGAACCCTAACCCTAACCCGAACCCTAACCCTAACCCGAAACCTCACCCTAACCCTAACCCCGAACCCTAACACTAACCCTAAAGCTAACCCGAACCCGAACCCTAACCCTAACCCGAACCCTAACCCTAACCCGAAACCTCACCCTAACCCTAACCCCGAACCCGAACCCTAACCCTAACCCGAACCCTAACCCTAAACCTAACCCTAACCCGAACCCTAACCCTAACCCCTAAACCTAACCCTAACCCTAACCCGAACACTAACCCTAACCCTAACGCTAACCCGAACCCTAACCCTAACCCGATCCCTAACCCTAACCCTAACCCGAACCCTAACCCAAACCCGAACGCTAACCCGAACCCGAAACCTAACCCTAACTCGAACCCGAACCCGAACCCTAACCCTAACCCTAACCCTAAACCGAACCCTAACCCTAAACCTAACCCTAAACACAACCCTAACCCGAACCCTAACCCAAACCCTAACCCGAACCCTAACCCCTATCACTAACCCGAAACCGAACCCTAGCCCGAACCCTAACCCTAACCCTAACCCTAACCCTCACTCTAACCCTAACCCCGAACCCGAACCCTAACACTAACCCTAACCCGAACCCTAACCCGAACCCTAACCCGAACCCTAACCCTAACCCTAATCCGAACCCTAACCCGAACCCTAACCCGAACCCCAACCCTAACCCTAACCCGAACCCGAACCCGAACCCTAACCCTAACCCGAACCCTAACCCCACCCTAACCCTTACCCTAACCCTAACCGGAACCCTAACCCTAACCCGACCCCTAACCCGAACCCTAACACGAAACCTAACCCTAACCCTAACCCTAACCCTAACCCGAAACCTGACCCTAACCCTAACCCGAACCCTAACCGTAACTCTAACCCTAACCCTAACCCGAACCCTAACCCTAACCAGAACCCGAACCCTAACCCTAACCCGAAACCTAAACCGAAACCTAAACCTAACACGAACCCTAACCCTAAACCTAACCCGAACCCTAACCCGAACCCTAACCCTAAACCTAACCCGAACCCTAACCCCAACCCGAACCCTAACCATAACCCTAACCCGAACCCTCAACCTAACCCTAACCCAATCCCTAACCGTAACCCGAACAATAACCCTAACCCTAACCCTAACCCTAACCCGAACCCTAACCCTAACCCTAACCTGAACCCGAACCCTAACCCTAACCCGAAACCTAACCCTAACCCTAACCCTAACCCGAACCCTAACCCTAACCCGAAACCTAACCCTAAACCTAACCCGAACCCGAACCCTAACACCTAACCGTAACCCGAACCCGAACCCTAAACCTAACCCTAACCCTAACCTTACCCTAACCCGAACCCGAACCCTATCCCTAACCCGAACCCTAACCCGAAACCTAACCCTAACCCTAACCTGAACACTAACCCCTAACCCTAACCCGAACCCTAACACTAACCCGAACCCGAACCCTAACCCTAACCCGAACCCTAACCCTAACCCGAACCCTAACCCTACCCGAAACCTAACCCTAACCTAACCCGAACCCGAACCCGAACCCTAACCCTAACCCTAACCCAAACCCTAAACCTAACCCGAACCCTAACCCTAACCCTAACCCGAACCGTAACCCTAACCCTAAACCGAACCCTAACCCTAAACCGAACCCTAACCCTAACCCGAACCCGAACCCGAACCCTAACCCTAAACCGAACCCTAACCCTAACCCTAACCCTAAACCGAAAACTAACCCTAACCCTAACCCGAACCCGAACCCGAACCCTAACCCTAACCCTAACCCGAACCCTAACACTAACCCGAACCCTAACCCTAACCCTAACCCGAACCCTAACCCTAACCCTAAGCCGAACCCTAACCCTAACCCGAACCCTAACCCTAACCCGAACCCGATCCCTAACCCTAACCCGAACCCTAACCCTAACCCTAACCCGAACCCTAACCCAAAACCGAACCCTAACCCGAACCCGAACCCTAACCCTAACCCGAACCCGAACCCTAACCCTAACCCTAACCCTAACCCTAACCCGAACCCTAACCCTAAACCTAACCCTAAACACAACTCTAACCCGAACCCTAACCCGAACCCTAACCCCTAACACTAACCCGAAACCGAACCCTACCCCGAACCCGAACCCTAACCCTAAACCTAACCTTAACCCTCACCCTAAACCTAACCCCGAACCCGAAACCTAACCCTAACCCTAACCCGAACCCTAACCCGAACCCTAACCCGAACCCCAACCCTAACCCTAACCCGAACCCGAACCCGAACCCTAACCCTAACCCGAACCCTAACCCCAACCTAACCCTAACCCTAACCCTAACCGGAACCCTAACCCTAAACCTAACCCGACCCCTAACCCGAACCCTAACACGAAACCTAACCCTAACCCTAACCCTAACCCTAACCCGAACCCTGACCCTAACCATAACCCGAACCCTAACCGTAACCCTAACCCTAACCCTAACCCGAACCCTAACCCTAACCCGAACCCGAACCCTAACCCTAACCCGAAACCTAAATCGAACCCACCCTAACCCGAACCCTAACCCTAACCCGAAACCTAACCCTAACCCTAAACCTAACCCGAAACCTAAACCTAACCCGAACCCTAACCCTAAACCTAACCCGAACCCAAAACCGAACCCTAACCCTAACCCTAACCCGAACCCTAACCCCAACCCGAACCCTAACCATAACCCTAACCCGAACCCTCAACCTAACCCTAACCCAAACCCTAACCGTAACCCGAACAATAACCCTAACCCTAACCCTAACCCTAACCCGAACCCTAACCCTAACCCTAACCCTAAACCGAACCCTAACCCGAAACCTAACCCTAACCCTAACCTGAACACTAACCCCTAACCCTAACCCGAACCCTAAGCCGAACCCTAACCCTAAACCTAACCCGAAACCTAACCCTAACCCTATCCCTAACCCGAACCCTCACCGTAACCCTAACTCTAACCCTAAACCTAACCCTTAACCGAACCCTAACCCTAACCCGAACCCTAACCCGAAACCTAACCCTAACCCTAACCCTAACCCGAACCCTAACCCTAACCCGAACCCTAACCCGAAACCGAACCCTAACCCTAACCATAACCCTAACCCGAACTTTAACCCGAACCCTAACCCGAACCCGAACCCTAACCATAACCCTAACCCTAACCCGAACACTAACCCTAACCCGATCCCTAACCCTAAACCTAACCCTAACCCTAACCCGAAACCATCCCTAACCCTAACCTAACCCTAATCCGAACCCTAACCCTAACCCTAACACTAACCCTAACACTAACCCCTAACCCTAACCCGAAACCTAACCCTAAACCTAACCCGAACCCGAACCCTAACCCCTAACCCTAACCCGAACCCGAACCCTAAACCTAACCCTAACCCTAACCCTAACCCTAACCCGAACCCGAACCCTATCACTAACCCGAACCCTAACCCTAACCCTAACCCGAACACAAAACCTAACCCGAACCCTAACCCTAACCTTAACCCGAACCCAAACCCTAACACGAAACCTAACCCTAACCCGAACCCGAAACCTAACCCTAACCCTAAACCTAACCCGCACACTAACCCTAACCCGAACCCGAACACTAACCCTAACCCTAACCCTAAACCTAACCCTAACCCGAACCCTAACCCTAATCCAAAATCGAAACCTAACCCTAACCCTATCCCTAACCCTAACCCTAACCCTAAACCTAACCCTAACATCAACCATAAATCTAACACTAACCCTAACGCTAACCCGAACCCTAAACCTAACCCTAAACCTAACCCTAACCCGAACCCGAACCCTAACCCTAACCCTAACCGGAACCCTAACCCTAACCCTAACCCGACCCCTAACCCGAACCCTAACACGAACCCTAACCCTAACACTAACCCTAACCCTAACCCTAACCCGAAACCTAACCCTAACCCTAACCCGAACCCTAACCGTAACCATAACCATAACCCTAAACCTAACCCTAACCCGGACCCGAACCCTAACCCTTACCCGAAACCTAAACCGAACCCACCCTAACCCGAACCCTAACCCTAACCCGAAACCTAACCCTAACCTAAACCTAACCCGAAACCTAAACCTAACCCGAACCCTAACCCTAAACCTAACCCGAACCCTAACCCGAAACCTAACCCTAAACCTAACCCGAAACCTAACCCTAACCCAAACCCTAACCGTAACCCGAACAATAACCCTAACCCTAACCCTAACCCTAACCAGAACCCTAACCCTAATCCTAACCCGAACCCTAACCCGAACCCTAACCCTAACCCTAACCTGAACACTAACCCCTAACCCTAATCCGAACCCGAACCCTAACACGAACCCTAACTCTAACCCAAACCCTAACCCTAACCTTAACCCTAACCCGAACCCTAACCCTAACCCTAACTCTAACCCTAAACCTAACCCTAAACCGAACCCTAACCCTAACCCGAACCCTAAAGCGAAACCTAACCCTAACCCTAACCCTACCCGAACCCTAACCCTAAACCGAACCCTAACCCAAAACCGAACCCTAACCCTAACCCTAACCCTAACCAGAACTTTAACCCCAACCCTAACCCTAACCCGAACCCTAACCCTAACCCGAACCCTAACCCGAACACTAAACCTAACCCGATCCCTAACCCTAAACCTAACCATAACCCTAACCCGAACCCTAACCCTAACCCTAACCTAACCCTAATCCGAACCCTAACCCTAACCCTAACGCTAACCCTAACACAAACCCCTAAACCTAACCCGAAACCTAACCCTAAACCTAACCCGAACCTGAACCCTAACCCCTAACCCTAACCCGAACACGAACCCTAAACCTAACCCTAACCCTAACCCTAACCCTAACCCGAACCCGAACCCTATCCCTAAACCGAACCCTAACCCTAAACCTAACCCGAACCCGAACCCTAACCCGAACCCTAACCCTAACCTTAACCCGAACCCAAACCCTAACACGAAACCTAACCCTAACCCGAACCCGAACCCTAACCCTAACCCTAAACCTAACCTGCACACTAACCCTAACCCGAACCCGAACCCAACCCTAATCCTAACCCGAACCCTAACCCTAACCTGAACCCTAACCCTACCCGAAACCTAAACCTAACCTAACCCGAACCCGAACCCGAACCCTAAACCTAACCCTAACCCTAACCCGAACCCTAAACCTAAACCGAACCCTAACCCTAACCCTAACCCGAACCCTAACCCTAACCCTAAACCGAACCCTAACCCTAACCCGAACCCTAAGCCTAACCCGAACCCGAACCCGAAACCTAACCCTAAACCGAACCCTAACCCTAACCCTAACCCTAACCCGAACCCTAACCCTAAACCGAACCCTAATCCGAACTCGAACCCTAACCATAACCCGACTCCGAAACCTAACCCTAACCCGAACCCTAACCCTAACCCGAACCCGAACCCTAACCCTAATCCGAAACCTAACCCTAACCCGAACCCTAACCCTAACCCGAACCCGAACCCTAACCCTAACCCGAAACCTAAACCGAACCCACCCTAACCCGAACCCTAACCCTAACCCGAAACCTAACCATAACCCTAAACCTAACCCGAAACCTAAACCTAACCCGAACCCTAACCCTAAACCTAACCCGAACCCTAACCCGAACCCTAACCCTAACCCTAACCCGAACCCTAACCCCAACCCGAACCCTAACCATAACCCTAACCCGAACCCTCAACCTAACCCTAACCCAAACCCTAACCGTAACCCGAACAATAAACCTAACCCTAACCCTAACCCTAACCCGAACCCTAACCCTAACCCTAACACTAACCCGAACCCGAACCCGAACCCTTACCCTACCCCTAACCTGAACACTAAACCCTAACCCTAACCCGAACCCGAACCCTAAACCTAACCCTAACCCTAACCCTAAACCTAACCCGAACCCGAACCCTATCACTAACCCGAACCCTAACACTAACACTAACCCGAACCCAAAACCTAACCCGAACCCTAACCCTAACCTTAACCCGAACCCAAACCCTAACACGAAACCTAACCCTAACCCGAACCCGAACCCTAACCCTAACCCTAAACCTAACCCGCACACTAACCCTAACCCGAACCCGAACACTAACCCTAACCCTAACCCTAAACCTAACCCTAACCCGAACCCTAACCCTAACCCAAAACCGAAACCTATCCCTAACCCTTACCCTAACCCTAACCCTAACCCTAACATCAACCCTAAATCTAACACTAACCCTAACGCTAACCCGAACCCTAACCCTAACCCTAAACCTAACCCTAACCCGAACCCGAACCCTAACACTAACCCGAACCCTAACCCGAACCCTAACCCTAACCCGAACCCTAACCCTACCCTAAACCTAACCCTAACCTAACCCGAACCCGAACCCGAACCCTAACCCTAACCCTAACCCGAACCTTAAACCTAACCCGAACCCTAACCCTAACCCTAACCCTAACCCTAACCCGAACCCTAACCCTAACCCTAACCCGAACCTTAAACCTAACCCGAACCCTAACCCTAACCATAACCCTAACCCGAACCCTCAACCTAACCCTAACCCAAACCCTAACCAAACCCGAACAATAACCCTAACCCTAACCCTAACCCTAACCCTAACCCGAACCCTAACCCTAACCCTAACCCGAACCCGAACCCTAACCCTAACCCGAAACCTAACCCTAACCCTAACCCTAACCCGAACCCTAACCATAACCCGAAACCTAACCCTAAACCTAACCCGAACCCGAACCCTAACACCTAACCCTAACCCGAACCCGAAACCTAAACCTAACCCTAACCCTAACCTTACCCTAACCCGAACCCGAACCCTATCACTAACCCTAAACCTAACCCTAACCCGAACCCGAACCCTAACACTAACCCTAACCCTAACCCTAACCCGAACCCGAACACTAACCCTAACCCTAACCCTAAACCTAACCCTAACCCGAACCCTAACCCGAACCCAAAACCGAAACCTAACCCTAACCCTAACCCTAACCCGAACCCTAACCCTAACCCGAACCCTAACCCTACCCGAAACCTAACCCTAACCTAACCCGAACCCGAACCCGAAACCTAACCCTAACCCTAACCCGAACCTTAAACCTAACCCGAACCCTAACCCTAACCCTAAACCTAAACCTAACCCTAACCCGAACCCTAACCCTAACCCTAACCCTATCCCTAACCCGAACCTGAACCCTAACCCTAACCCTAACCCGAACCCTCACCCTAACCCTCACCCGAACCCTAACCCTAAACCGAACCCTAACCCTAACCAGAAAACTAACCCTAACCCTAACCCGAACCCGAACACGAACCCTAACCCTAACCCGAACCCGAACCCTAACCCTAACCCGAACCCGAACCCTAACCCTAACCCTAACCCGATCCCGAACCCTATCACTAACCCGAACCCTAACACTAACACTAAACCGAACCCAACACCTAACCCGAACCCTAACCCTAACCTTAACCCGAACCCAAACCCTAACACGAAACCTAACCCTAACCCGAACCCGAACCGTAACCCTAACCCTAAACCTAACCCGCACACTAACCCTAACCCGAACCCGAACACTAACCCTAACCCTAACCCTAAACCTAACCCTAACCCGAACCCTAACCCTAACCCAAAACCGAAACCTAACCCTAACCCGAACCATAACCCTAACACTCACCCGAACCCTAACCCTAAACCGAACCCTAACCCTAACCAGAAAACTAACCCTAACCCTAACCCGAACCCGAACACGAACCCTAACCCTAACCCTAACCCGAACCCTAACCCTAAGCCGAACCCTAACCCTAACCCTAACCCGAACCCTAACCCTAACCCTAACCCGAACCCTAACCCTAACCCGAACCCTAACCCGAACCCGAACCCTAACCCTAACGCGAACCCTAACCCTAACCCTAACCCGAACCCTAACCCAAACCGAACCCTAACCCGAACCCGAACCCTACCCTAACCTGAACCCGAACCCTAACCCTAACCCTAACCCTAACCCGAACCCTAACCCTAACCCTAACCCGAACCCTAACCCAAACCCGAACCCTAACCCGAACCCTAACCCTAACCCTAAACCTAACCCTAACCCGAACCCGAACCCTAACACTAACCCGAACCCTAACCCGAACCCTAACCCTAACCCGAACCCTAAACCTACCCGAAACCTTACCCTAACCTAACCCGAACCCGAACCCGAACCCTAACCCTAACCCTAACCCGAACCTTAAACCTAACCCGAACCCTAACCCTAACCCTAACCCTAACCCGAACCCTAACCCTAACCCTAACCCTAACCCTAACCCGAACCTGAACCCTAACCCTAACCCTAACCCGAACCCTAACCCTAACCCTAACCCGAACCTTAAACCTAACCCGAACCCTAACCCTAACCATAACCCTAACCCGAACCCTCAACCTAACCCTAACCCAAACCCTAACCGTAACCCGAACAATAACCCTAACCCTAACCCTAACCCTAACCCTAACCCGAACCCTAACCCTAACCCTAACCCTAACCCGAACCCTAACCCTAACCCGAAACCTAACCCTAACCCTAACCGTAACCCGAACCCTAACCATAACCCGAAACCTAACCCTAAACCTAACCCGAACCCGAACCCTATCACCTAACCCTAACCCGAACCCGAAACCTAAACCTAACCCTAACCCTAACCTTACCCTAACCCGAACCCGAACCCTATCACTAACCCGAACCCTAACCCGAACCCTAACCCTAACCCTAACCTGAACACTAACCCCTAACCCTAACCGGAACCCTAACACTAACCCGAACCCGAACCCTAACCCTAACCCGAACCCTAACCCTAACCCGAACCCTAACCCTACCCGAAACCTAACCCTAACCTAACCCGAACCCTAACCCGAACCCTAACCCTAAACCTAATCCGAACCCTAACCCTAACCCGAACCCGAACCCGAACCCTAACCCTAACCCGAACCCTAACACTAACCCGAACCCTAACCCTAACACTAACCCGAACCCTAACCCTAACCCTAAGCCGAACCCTAACCCTAACCCGAACCCTAGCCCTAACCCGAACCCGAGCCCGAACCCTAACCCTAACCCGATCCCTAACCCTAACCCTAAACCGAACCCTAACCCAAAACCGAACCCTAACCCGAACCCGAACCCTAACCCTAACCCGAACCCGAACCCTAACCCTAACCCTAACCCTAACCCGAACCCTAACCCTAAACCTAACCCTAAACACAACTCTAACCCGAACCCTAACCCGAACCATAACCCCTAAAACTAACCCGAACCCGAACCCTACCCCGAACCCGAACCCTAACCCTAAACCTAACCTTAACCCTCATCCTAAACCTAACCCCGAACCCGAACCCTAACCCTAACCCTAACCCGAACCCTAACCCGAACCCTAACCCGAACCCCAACCCTAACCCTAACCCGAACCCGAACCCGAACCCTAACCCTAACCCGAACCCTAACCCCACCCTAACCCTAACCCTAATCCTAACCGGAACCCTAACCCTAACCCTAACCCGACCCCTAACCCGAACCCTAACACGAAACCTAACCCTAACCCTAACCCTAAACCTAACACGAACCCTGACCCTAACCCTAACCCGAACCCTAACCGTAACCCTAACCCTAACCCTAACCCGAACCCTAACCCTAACCCGAACCAGAAACCTAACCCTAACCCGAAACCTAAACCGAACCCACCCTAACCCGAACCCTAACCCTAACCCGAAACCTAACCCTAACCCTAAACCTAACCCGAAACCTAAACCTAACCCGAACCCTAACCCTAAACCTAACCCGAACCCTAACCCGAACCCTAACCCTAACCCTAACCCGAACCCTAACCCCAGCCCGAACCCTAAGCATAACCCTAACCCGAACCCTCAACCTAACCCTAACCCAAACCCTAACCGTGACCCGAACAATAACCCTAACCCTAACCCTAACCCTAACCCGAACCCTAACCCTAACCCTAACCCTAAACCGAACCCTAACCCGATCCCTAACCCGAACCCTAACCTGAACACTAACCCCTAACCCTAACCCAAACCCTAAGCCGAACCCTAACCCTAAACCTAATCCGAAACCTAACCCTAACCCTATCCCTAACCCGAACCCTAACCGTAACCCTAACTTTAACCCTAAACCTAACCCTTAACCGAACCCTAACCCTAACCCGAACCCTAACCCGAAACCTAACCCTAACCTTAACCCTAAGCCGAACCCTAACCCTAAACCGAACCCTAACCCGAAACCGAACCCTAACCCTAACCCTAACCCTAACCCGAACTTTAACCCGAACCCTAACCCTAACCCGAACCCTAACCATAACCCTAACCCTAACCCGAACACTAACCCTAACCCGATCCCTAACCCTAAACCTAACCCTAACCCTAACCCGAACCCTAACCCTAACCCTAACCTAACCCTAATCCGAAACCTAACCCTAACCCTAACCCAACACTAACACTAACCCCTAACCCTAACCCGAAACCTAACCCTAAACCTAACCCGAACCCGAACACTAACCCCTAACCCTAACCCGAACCCGAACCCTAAACCTAAACCTAACCCTAACCCTAACCCGAACCCGAACCCTATCACTAACCCGAACCCTAACCCTAACCCTAACCCGAACCCAAAACCTAAACCGAACCCTAACCCTAACCTTAACCCGAACCCAAACCCTAACACGAAACCTAACCCTAACCCGAACCCGAACCCTAACCCTAAACCCTAACCCTAAACCTAACCCGCACACTAACCCTAACCCGAACCCGAACACTAACCCTAACCCTAACCCTAAACCTAACCTAACACGAACCCTAAACCTAACCCAAAACCGAAACCTAACCCTAACCCTAACCCTAACCCTAACCCTAACCCTAACATCAACCCTAAATCTAACACTAACCCTAACGCTAACCCGACCCCTAACCCGAACCCTAACACGAAACCTAACCCTAACCCTAACCCTAACCCTAACCCGAAACCTGACCTAACCCTAACCCGAACCCTAACCGTAACCCTAAACCTAACCCTAACCCGAACCCTAACCCTAACCAGAACCCGAACCCTAACCCTAACCCGAAACCTAAACCGAAACCTAAACCTAACACGAACCCTAACCCTAAACCTAACCCGACCCTAACCCGAACCCTAACCCTAACCCTAACCCGAACCCTAACCCAACACGAAACCTAACCATAACCCTAACCCGAACCCTCAACCTAACCCTAACCCAAACCCTAACCGTAACCCGAACAATAACCCTAACCCTAACCCTAACCCTAACCCTAACCCGAACGCTAACCTAACCCTAACCCGAACCCGAACACCTAACCCTAACCCGAAACCTAACCCTAACCCTAACCCTAACCGAACCCTAACCCTAACCCGAAACCTAACCCTAAACCTAACCCGAACCCGAACCCTAACACCTAACCGTAACCCGAACCCGAACCCTAAACCTAACCCTAACCCTAACCTTACCCCTAACCCGAACCCGAACCCTATCCCTAACCCGAACCCTAACCCGAACCCTAACCCTAACACTAACCTGAACACTAACCCCTAACCCTAACCCTAAACCAAACCCCTAAACCTAACCCGAACCCTAACCTAACCCGAACCCGAACCCTAACCCTAACCCTAAACCGAACCCTAACCCTAACCCGAACCCGAACCCTAACCGTAACCCGAACCCTAACCCTAACCCGAACCCGAACCCTAACCACGAAACCTAACCCGAACCCTAACCCTAACCCTAACCCGAAACCTAACCCTAATCTTAACTCTAACCCAAACCCTAACCCGAATCCTAAATCGAACCCAAACCCTAACCCGAACCATAATCCGAACCCTAACCCTAACCCTAAAGCTAACCCGAAACCGAACCCTAACCCTAACCCGAACCCTAACCCTAACCCGAAACCTCACCCTAACCCTAACCCCGAACCCTAACACTAACCCTAAAGCTAACCCGAACCCGAACCCTAACCCTAACCCGAACCCTAACCCTAACCCGAACCTCACCCTAACCCTAACCCCGAACCCGAACCCTAACCCTAACCCGAACCCTAACCCTAAACCTAACCCTAACCCGAACCCTAACCCTAACCCCTAACCTAACCCTAACCCTAACCCGAACACTAACCCTAACCCTAACGCTAACCCGAACCCTAACCCTAACCCGATCCCTAACCCTAACCCTAACCCAACCCTAACCCAAACCCGAACGCTAACCCGAACCCGAAACCTAACCCTAACCCGAACCCGAACCCGAACCCTAACCCTAACCCTACCCTAAACCGAACCCTAACCCTAAACCTAACCCTAAACACAACCCTAACCCGAACCTAACCCAAACCCTAACCCGAACCCTAACCCCTATCACTAACCCGAAACCGAACCCTAGCCCGAACCCTAACCCTAACCCTAACCCTAACCCTCACTCTAACCCTAACCCCGAACCCGAACCCTAACACTAACCCTAACCCGAACCCTAACCCGAACCCTAACCCGAACCCTAACCCTAACCCTAATCCGAAACCTAACCCGAACCCTAACCCGAACCCCAACCCTAACCCTAACCCAAACCCGAACCCGAACCCTAACCCTAACCCGAACCCTAACCCCACCCTAACCCTTACCCTAACCCTAACCGGAACCCTAACCCTAACCCGACCCCTAACCCGAACCCTAACACGAAACCTAACCCTAACCCTAACCCTAACCCTAACCCGAAACCTGACCCTAACCCTAACCCGAACCCTAACCGTAACTCTAACCCTAACCCTAACCCGAACCTAACCCTAACCAGAACCCGAACCCTAACCCTAACCCGAAACCTAAACCGAAACCTAAACCTAACACGAACCCTAACCCTAAACCTAACCCGAACCCTAACCCGAACCCTAACCCTAAACCTAACCCGAACCCTAACCCCAAACCGAACCCTAACCATAACCCTAACCCGAACCCTCAACCTAACCCTAACCCAATCCCTAACCGTAACCCGAACAATAACCCTAACCCTAACCCTAACCCTAACCCGAACCCTAACCCTAACCCTAACCTGAACCCGAACCCTAACCCTAACCCGAAACCTAACCCTAACCCTAACCCGAACCCTAACCCTAACCCGAAACCTAACCCTAAACCTAACCCGAACCCGAACCCTAACACCTAACCGTAACCCGAACCCGAACCCTAAACCTAACCCTAACCCTAACCTTACCCTAACCCGAACCCGAACCCTATCCCTAACCCGAACCCTAACCCGAAACCTAACCCTAACCCTAACCTGAACACTAACCCCTAACCCTAACCAGAACCCTAACACTAACCCGAACCCGAACCCTAACCCTAACCCGAACCCTAACCCTAACCCGAACCCTAACCCTACCCGAAACCTAACCCTAACCTAACCCGAACCCGAACCCGAACCCTAACCCTAACCCTAACCCAAACCCTAAACCTAACCCGAACCCTAACCCTAACCCTAACCCGAACCGTAACCCTAACCCTAAACCGAACCCTAACCCTAACCCGAACCCTAACCCTAACCCGAACCCGAACCCGAACCCTAACCCTAAACCGAACCCTAACCCTAACCCTAACCCTAAACCGAAAACTAACCCTAACCCTAACCCGAACCCGAACCCTAACCCTAACCCTAACCCGAACCCTAACACTAACCCGAACCCTAACCCTAACCCTAACCCGAACCCTAACCCTAACCCTAAGCCGAACCCTAACCCTAACCCGAACCCTAACCCTAACCCGAACCCGATCCCTAACCCTAACCCGAACCCTAACCCTAACCCTAACCCGAACCCTAACCCAAAACCGAACCCTAACCCGAACCCGAACCCTAACCCTAACCCGAACCCGAACCCTAACCCTAACCCTAACCCTAACCCTAACCCGAACCCTAACCCTAAACCTAACCCTAAACACAACTCTAACCCGAACCCTAACCCGAACCCTAACCCCTAACACTAACCCGAAACCGAACCCTACCCCGAACCCGAACCCTAACCCTAAACCTAACCTTAACCCTCACCCTAAACCTAACCCCGAACCGAAACCTAACCCTAACCCTAACCCGAACCCTAACCCGAACCCTAACCCGAACCCCAACCCTAACCCTAACCCGAACCCGAACCCGAACCCTAACCCTAACCCGAACCCTAACCCCAACCTAACCCTAACCCTAACCCTAACCGGAACCCTAACCCTAAACCTAACCCGACCCCTAACCCGAACCCTAACACGAAACCTAACCCTAACCCTAACCCTAACCCTAACCCGAACCCTGACCCTAACCATAACCCGAACCCTAACCGTAACCCTAACCCTAACCCTAACCCGAACCCTAACCCTAACCCGAACCCGAACCCTAACCCTAACCCGAAACCTAAATCGAACCCACCCTAACCCGAACCCTAACCCTAACCCGAAACCTAACCCTAACCCTAAACCTAACCCGAAACCTAAACCTAACCCGAACCCTAACCCTAAACCTAACCCGAACCCAAACCCGAACCCTAACCCTAACCCTAACCCGAACCCTAACCCCAACCCGAACCCTAACCATAACCCTAACCCGAACCCTCAACCTAACCCTAACCCAAACCCTAACCGTAACCCGAACAATAACCCTAACCCTAACCCTAACCCTAACCCGAACCCTAACCCTAACCCTAACCCTAAACCGAACCCTAACCCGAAACCTAACCCTAACCCTAACCTGAACACTAACCCCTAACCCTAACCCGAACCCTAAGCCGAACCCTAACCCTAAACCTAACCCGAAACCTAACCCTAACCCTATCCCTAACCCGAACCCTCACCGTAACCCTAACTCTAACCCTAAACCTAACCCTTAACCGAACCCTAACCCTAACCCGAACCCTAACCCGAAACCTAACCCTAACCCTAACCCTAACCCGAACCCTAACCCTAACCCGAACCCTAACCCGAAACCGAACCCTAACCCTAACCATAACCCTAACCCGAACTTTAACCCGAACCCTAACCCGAACCCTAACCATAACCCTAACCCTAACCCGAACACTAACCCTAACCCGATCCCTAACCCTAAACCTAACCCTAACCCTAACCCGAAACCATCCCTAACCCTAACCTAACCCTAATCCGAACCCTAACCCTAACCCTAACACTAACCCTAACACTAACCCCTAACCCTAACCCGAAACCTAACCCTAAACCTAACCCGAACCCGAACCCTAACCCCTAACCCTAACCCGAACCCGAACCCTAAACCTAACCCTAACCCTAACCCTAACCCTAACCCGAACCCGAACCCTATCACTAACCCGAACCCTAACCCTAACCCTAACCCGAACACAAAACCTAACCCGAACCCTAACCCTAACCTTAACCCGAACCCAAACCCTAACACGAAACCTAACCCTAACCCGAACCCGAACCCTAACCCTAACCCTAAACCTAACCCGCACACTAACCCTAACCCGAACCCGAACACTAACCCTAACCCTAACCCTAAACCTAACCCTAACCCGAACCCTAACCCTAATCCAAAATCGAAACCTAACCCTAACCCTATCCCTAACCCTAACCCTAACCCTAAACCTAACCCTAACATCAACCATAAATCTAACACTAACCCTAACGCTAACCCGAACCCTAAACCTAACCCTAAACCTAACCCTAACCCGAACCCGAACCCTAACACTAACCCGAACCCTAACCCGAACCCTAACCCTAACCCGAACCCTAACCCTACCCGAAACCTAACCCTAACCTAACCCGAACCCGAACCCGAACCCTAACCCTAACCCTAACCCGAAACCTAAACCTAACCCGAACCCTAACCCTAACCCTAACCCTAACCCTAACACTAACCCCTAACCCTAACCCGAAACCTAACCCTAACCCCTAACCCTAACCCGAACCCTAAACCTAACCCGAACCCTAACCCTAACCCTAACCTGAACCCTAACCCTAACCCTAACCCTAACCCTAACTCGAACCCTAAACCGAACCCTAACCCTAACCCTAACCCTAACGCGAACGCTAACCCGAACTCTAACTCGACCCTAACCCTAACCCCTAAACCTAACCCTAACCCGAAACCTAACCCTAACCGGAACCCGTACCCAAACACGAACCCTAACCCGAACCCAAACCCTAACCCTAACCCGAAACCGAACCCTAACCCGAAACCTAACCCGAACCCTAACCCTAACCCTAACCCGAACCCTAACCCTAATCTAAACTCTAACCCAAACCCTAACCCGAATCCTAAATCGAACCCAAACCCTAACCCGAACCCTAACCCGAACCCTAACCCTAACCCTAAACCTAACCCGAACCCGAACCCTAACCCTAACCCGAACCATAACCCTAAACCGAAACCTAACCCTAACCCTAACCCGAAACCTAATCCTAACCCTAACCCGACCCCGAACCCGAACCCTAACCCTAAACCTAACCCGAACCCTAACCCTAACCCGAACCCTAACCCTAACCCTAACCCGAACCCTAACCCTAACCCTAACCCGAAACCTAACCCTAACCCGAAACCTAACCCTAACCCGAACCCGAACCCGAACCCTAACCCTAACCCGAACCCTAACCCTAACCCTAACCCGAACCCTAACCCATACCCGAACCCTAACCCGAACCCGAACCCTAACCCTAACCCGAACCCGAACCCTAACCCTAACCCGAACCCTAACCCTAAACCTAACCCTAAACACAACCCTAACCCGAAGCATAACCCAAACCCTAACCCGAACCCTAACCCCTAACACTAACCCGAACCCGAAACCTAGCCCGAACCCGAAACCTAACCCTAACGCTAACCCTAACCCTCACCCTAACCCTAACCCCGAACCCGAACCCTAACCCTAACCCTAACCCGAACCCTAACCCGAACCCTAACCCGAACCCCAACACTAACCCTAACCCGAACCCGAACCCGAACCCTAACCCTAACCCGAACCCTAACCCCACCCTAACCCTAACCCTAACCCTAACCGGAACCCTAACCCTAACCCTAACCCGACCCCTAACCCGAACCCTAACACGAACCCTAACCCTAACACTAACCCTAACCCTAACCCTAACCCGAAACCTAACCCTAACCCTAACCCGAACCCTAACCGTAACCATAACCATAACCCTAAACCTAACCCTAACCCGGACCCGAACCCTAACCCTTACCCGAAACCTAAACCGAACCCACCCTAACCCGAACCCTAACCCTAACCCGAAACCTAACCCTAACCTAAACCTAACCCGAAACCTAAACCTAACCCGAACCCTAACCCTAAACCTAACCCGAACCCTAACCCGAAACCTAACCCTAAACCTAACCCGAAACCTAACCCTAACCCAAACCCTAACCGTAACCCGAACAATAACCCTAACCCTAACCCTAACCCTAACCAGAACCCTAACCCTAATCCTAACCCGAACCCTAACCCGAACCCTAACCCTAACCCTAACCTGAACACTAACCCCTAACCCTAATCCGAACCCGAACCCTAACACGAACCCTAACTCTAACCCAAACCCTAACCCTAACCTTAACCCTAACCCGAACCCTAACCCTAACCCTAACTCTAAACCTAAACCTAACCCTAAACCGAACCCTAACCCTAACCCGAACCCTAAAGCGAAACCTAACCCTAACCCTAACCCTACCCGAACCCTAACCCTAAACCGAACCCTAACCCAAAACCGAACCCTAACCCTAACCCTAACCCTAACCCGAACTTTAACCCCAACCCTAACCCTAACCCGAACCCTAACCCTAACCCGAACCCTAACCCGAACACTAAACCTAACCCGATCCCTAACCCTAAACCTAACCATAACCCTAACCCGAACCCTAACCCTAACCCTAACCTAACCCTAATCCGAACCCTAACCCTAACCCTAACGCTAACCCTAACACAAACCCCTAAACCTAACCCGAAACCTAACCCTAAACCTAACCCGAACCTGAACCCTAACCCCTAACCCTAACCCGAACACGAACCCTAAACCTAACCCTAACCCTAACCCTAACCCTAACCCGAACCCGAACCCTATCCCTAAACCGAACCCTAACCCTAAACCTAACCCGAACCCGAACCCTAACCCGAACCCTAACCCTAACCTTAACCCGAACCCAAACCCTAACACGAAACCTAACCCTAACCCGAACCCGAACCCTAACCCTAACCCTAAACCTAACCTGCACACTAACCCTAACCCGAACCCGAACCCAACCCTAATCCTAACCCGAACCCTAACCCTAACCTGAACCCTAACCCTACCCGAAACCTAAACCTAACCTAACCCGAACCCGAACCCGAACCCTAAACCTAACCCTAACCCTAACCCGAACCCTAAACCTAAACCGAACCCTAACCCTAACCCTAACCCGAACCCTAAACCTAACCCTAAACCGAACCCTAACCCTAACCCGAACCCTAAGCCTAACCCGAACCCGAACCCGAAACCTAACCCTAAACCGAAGCCTAACCCTAACCCTAACCCTAACCCGAACCCTAACCCTAAACCGAACCCTAACCCGAACTCGAACCCTAACCATAACCCGACTCCGAAACCTAACCCTAACCCGAACCCTAACCCTAACCCGAACCCGAACCCTAACCCTAATCCGAAACCTAACCCTAACCCGAACCCTAACCCTAACCCGAACCCGAACCCTAACCCTAACCCGAAACCTAAACCGAACCCACCCTAACCCGAACCCTAACCCTAACCCGAAACCTAACCATAACCCTAAACCTAACCCGAAACCTAAACCTAACCAGAACCCTAACCCTAAACCTAACCCGAACCCTAACCCGAACCCTAACCCTAACCCTAACCCGAACCCTAACCCCAACCCGAACCCTAACCATAACCCTAACCCGAACCCTCAACCTAACCCTAACCCAAACCCTAACCGTAACCCGAACAATAAACCTAACCCTAACCCTAACCCTAACCCGAACCCTAACCCTAACCCTAACACTAACCCGAACCCGAACCCGAACCCTTACCCTACCCCTAACCTGAACACTAAACCCTAACCCTAACCCGAACCCGAACCCTAAACCTAACCCTAACCCTAACCCTAAACCTAACCCGAACCCGAACCCTATCACTAACCCGAACCCTAACACTAACACTAACCCGAACCCAAAACCTAACCCGAACCCTAACCCTAACCTTAACCCGAACCCAAACCCTAACACGAAACCTAACCCTAACCCGAACCCGAACCCTAACCCTAACCCTAAACCTAACCCGCACACTAACCCTAACCCGAACCCGAACACTAACCCTAACCCTAACCCTAAACCTAACCCTAACCCGAACCCTAACCCTAACCCAAAACCGAAACCTATCCCTAACCCTTACCCTAACCCTAACCCTAACCCTAACATCAACCCTAAATCTAACACTAACCCTAACGCTAACCCGAACCCTAACCCTAACCCTAAACCTAACCCTAACCCGAACCCGAACCCTAACACTAACCCGAACCCTAACCCGAACCCTAACCCTAACCCGAACCCTAACCCTACCCGAAACCTAACCCTAACCTAACCCGAACCCGAACCCGAACCCTAACCCTAACCCTAACCCGAACCTTAAACCTAACCCGAACCCTAACCCTAACCCTAACCCTAACCCTAACCCGAACCCTAACCCTAACCCTAACCCGAACCTTAAACCTAACCCGAACCCTAACCCTAACCATAACCCTAACCCGAACCCTCAACCTAACCCTAACCCAAACCCTAACCAAACCCGAACAATAACCCTAACCCTAACCCTAACCCTAACCCTAACCCGAACCCTAACCCTAACCCTAACCCGAACCCGAAACCTAACCCTAACCCGAAACCTAACCCTAACCCTAACCCTAACCCGAACCCTAACCATAACCCGAAACCTAACCCTAAACCTAACCCGAACCCGAACCCTAACACCTAACCCTAACCCGAACCCGAAACCTAAACCTAACCCTAACCCTAACCTTACCCTAACCCGAACCCGAACCCTATCACTAACCCTAAACCTAACCCTAACCCGAACCCGAACCCTAACACTAACCCTAACCCTAACCCTAACCCGAACCTGAACCCTAACCCTAACCCTAACCCGAACCCTCACCCTAACACTCACCCGAACCCTAACCCTAAACCGAACCCTAACCCTAACCAGAAAACTAACCCTAACCCTAACCCGAACCCGAACACGAACCCTAACCCTAACCCGAACCCGAACCCTAACCCTAACCCGAACCCGAACCCTAACCCTAACCCTAACCCGATCCTGAACCCTATCACTAACCCGAACCCTAACACTAACACTAACCCGAACCCAACACCTAACCCGAACCCTAACCCTAACCTTAACCCGAACCCAAACCCTAACACGAAACCTAACCCTAACCCGAACCCGAACCGTAACCCTAACCCTAAACCTAACCCGCACACTAACCCTAACCCGAACCCGAACACTAACCCTAACCCTAACCCTAAACCTAACCCTAACCCGAACCCTAACCCTAACCCAAAACCGAAACCTAACCCTAACCCGAACCATAACCCTAACACTCACCCGAACCCTAACCCTAAACCGAACCCTAACCCTAACCAGAAAACTAACCCTAACCCTAACCCGAACCCGAACACGAACCCTAACCCTAACCCTAACCCGAACCCTAACCCTAAGCCGAACCCTAACCCTAACCCTAACCCGAACCCTAACCCTAACCCTAACCCGAACCCTAACCCTAACCCGAACCCTAACCCGAACCCGAACCCTAACCCTAACGCGAACCCTAACCCTAACCCTAACCCGAACCCTAACCCAAACCGAACCCTAACCCGAACCCGAACCCTACCCTAACCTGAACCCGAACCCTAACCCTAACCCTAACCCTAACCCGAACCCTAACCCTAACCCTAACCCGAACCCTAACCCAAACCCGAACCCTAACCCGAACCCTAACCCTAACCCTAAACCTAACCCTAACCCGAACCCGAACCCTAACACTAAGCCGAACCCTAACCCGAACCCTAACCCTAACCCGAACCCTAACCCTACCCGAAACCTTACCCTAACCTAACCCGAACCCGAACCCGAACCCTAACCCTAACCCTAACCCGAACCTTAAACCTAACCCGAACCCTAACCCTAACCCTAACCCTAACCCGAACCCTAACCCTAACCCTAACCCTAACCCTAACCCGAACCTGAACCCTAACCCTAACCCTAACCCGAACCCTAACCCTAACCCTAACCCGAACCTTAAACCTAACCCGAACCCTAACCCTAACCATAACCCTAACCCGAACCCTCAACCTAACCCTAACCCAAACCCTAACCGTAACCCGAACAATAACCCTAACCCTAACCCTAACCCTAACCCTAACCCGAACCCTAACCCTAACCCTAACCCTAACCCGAACCCTAACCCTAACCCGAAACCTAACCCTAACCCTAACCGTAACCCGAACCCTAACCATAACCCGAAACCTAACCCTAAACCTAACCCGAACCCGAACCCTATCACCTAACCCTAAACCGAACCCGAAACCTAAACCTAACCCTAACCCTAACCTTACCCTAACCCGAACCCGAACCCTATCACTAACCCGAACCCTAACCCGAACCCTAACCCTAACCCTAACCTGAACACTAACCCCTAACCCTAACCGGAACCCTAACACTAACCCGAACCCGAACCCTAACCCTAACCCGAACCCTAACCCTAACCCGAACCCTAACCCTACCCGAAACCTAACCCTAACCTAACCCGAACCCTAACCCGAACCCTAACCCTAACCCTAATCCGAACCCTAACCCTAACCCGAACCCGAACCCGAACCCTAACCCTAACCCTAACCCGAACCCTAACACTAACCCGAACCCTAACCCTAAGACTAACCCGAACCCTAACCCTAACCCTAAGCCGAACCCTAACCCTAACCCGAACCCTAGCCCTAACCCGAACCCGAGCCCGAACCCTAACCCTAACCCGAACCCTAACCCTAACCCTAAACCGAACCCTAACCCAAAACCGAACCCTAACCCGAACCCGAACCCTAACCCTAACCCGAACCCGAACCCTAACCCTAACCCTAACCCTAACCCGAACCCTAACCCTAAACAAAACCCTAAACACAACTCTAACCCGAACCCTAACCCGAACCATAACCCCTAAAACTAACCCGAACCCGAACCCTACCCCGAACCCGAACCCTAACCCTAAACCTAACCTTAACCCTCATCCTAAACCTAACCCCGAACCCGAACCCTAACCCTAACCCTAACCCGAACCCTAACCCGAACCCTAACCCGAACCCCAACCCTAACCCTAACCCGAACCCGAACCCGAACCCTAACCCTAACCCGAACCCTAACCCCACCCTAACCCTAACCCTAATCCTAACCGGAACCCTAACCCTAACCCTAACCCGACCCCTAACCCGAACCCTAACACGAAACCTAACCCTAACCCTAACCCTAAACCTAACCCGAACCCTGACCCTAACCCTAACCCGAACCCTAACCGTAACCCTAACCCTAACCCTAACCCGAACCCTAACCCTAACCCGAACCAGAAACCTAACCCTAACCCGAAACCTAAACCGAACCCACCCTAACCCGAACCCTAACCCTAACCCGAAACCTAACCCTAACCCTAAACCTAACCCGAAACCTAAACCTAACCCGAACCCTAACCCTAAACCTAACCCGAACCCTAACCCGAACCCTAACCCTAACCCTAACCCGAACCCTAACCCCAGCCCGAACCCTAAGCATAACCCTAACCCGAACCCTCAACCTAACCCTAACCCAAACCCTAACCGTGACCCGAACAATAACCCTAACCCTAACCCTAACCCTAACCCGAACCCTAACCCTAACCCTAACCCTAAACCGAACCCTAACCCGATCCCTAACCCGAACCCTAACCTGAACACTAACCCCTAACCCTAACCCGAACCCTAAGCCGAACCCTAACCCTAAACCTAATCCGAAACCTAACCCTAACCCTATCCCTAACCCGAACCCTAACCGTAACCCTAACTTTAACCCTAAACCTAACCCTTAACCGAACCCTAACCCTAACCCGAACCCTAACCCGAAACCTAACCCTAACCTTAACCCTAAGCCGAACCCTAACCCTAAACCGAACCCTAACCCGAAACCGAACCCTAACCCTAACCCTAACCCTAACCCGAACTTTAACCCGAACCCTAACCCTAACCCGAACCCTAACCATAACCCTAACCCTAACCCGAACACTAACCCTAACCCGATCCCTAACCCTAAACCTAACCCTAACCCTAACCCGAACCCTAACCCTAACCCTAACCTAACCCTAATCCGAACCCTAACCCTAACCCTAACCCAACACTAACACTAACCCCTAACCCTAACCCGAAACCTAACCCTAAACCTAACCCGAACCCGAACACTAACCCCTAACCCTAACCCGAACCCGAACCCTAAACCTAAACCTAACCCTAACCCTAACCCGAACCCGAACCCTATCACTAACCCGAACCCTAACCCTAACCCTAACCCGAACCCAAAACCTAAACCGAACCCTAACCCTAAACTTAACCCGAACCCAAACCCTAACACGAAACCTAACCCTAACCCGAACCCGAACCCTAACCCTAACCCTAAACCTAACCCGCACACTAACCCTAACCCGAACCCGAACACTAACCCTAACCCTAACCCTAAACCTAAACCTAACACGAACCCTAAACCTAACCCAAAACCGAAACCTAACCCTAACCCTAACCCTAACCCTAACCCTAACCCTAACATCAACCCTAAATCTAACACTAACCCTAACGCTAACCCGACCCCTAACCCGAACCCTAACACGAAACCTAACCCTAACCCTAACCCTAACCCTAACCCGAAACCTGACCCTAACCCTAACCCGAACCCTAACCGTAACCCTAAACCTAACCCTAACCCGAACCCTAACCCTAACCAGAACCCGAACCCTAACCCTAACCCGAAACCTAAACCGAAACCTAAACCTAACACGAACCCTAACCCTAAACCTAACCCGAACCCTAACCCGAACCCTAACCCTAACCCTAACCCGAACCCTAACCCCAACACGAAACCTAACCATAACCCTAACCCGAACCCTCAACCTAACCCTAACCCAAACCCTAACCGTAACCCGAACAATAACCCTAACCCTAACCCTAACCCTAACCCTAACCCGAACGCTAACCCTAACCCTAACCCGAACCCGAACCCTAACCCTAAACCGAAACCTAACCCTAACCCTAACCCTAACCCGAACCCTAACCCTAACCCGAAACCTAACCCTAACCCTAACCCTAACCCGAACCCTAACCCTAACCCGAAACCTAACCCTAAACCTAACCCGAACCCGAACCCTAACACCTAACCGTAACCCGAACCCGAACCCTAAACCTAACCCTAACCCTAACCTTACCCTAACCCGAACCCGAACCCTATCCCTAACCCGAACCCTAACCCGAACCCTAACCCTAACCCTAACCTGAACACTAACCCCTAACCCTAACCCGAACCCTAACACTAACCCGAACCCGAACCCTAACCCTAACCCGAACCCTAACCCTAACCCGAA
>JAVLSZ010000089.1:1192500-1248872 GCA_032313775.1 Urocyon cinereoargenteus
CCCTAACACTAACCCGAACCCTAACCCGAACCCTAACCCTAACCCGAACCCTAACCCTACCCGAAACCTAACCCTAACCTAACCCGAACCCGAACCCGAACCCTAACCCTAACCCTAACCCGAACCTTAAACCTAACCCGAACCCTAACCCTAACCCTAACCCTAACCCTAACCCGAACCCTAACCCTAACCCTAACCCGAACCTTAAACCTAACCCGAACCCTAACCCTAACCATAACCCTAACCCGAACCCTCAACCTAACCCTAACCCAAACCCTAACCAAACCCGAACAATAACCCTAACCCTAACCCTAACCCTAACCCTAACCCGAACCCTAACCCTAACCCTAACCCGAACCCGAACCCTAACCCTAACCCGAACCCTAACCCTAACCCTAACCCGAACCCTAACCCCAGCCCGAACCCTAAGCATAACCCTAACCCGAACCCTCAACCTAACCCTAACCCAAACCCTAACCGTGACCCGAACAATAACCCTAACCCTAACCCTAACCCTAACCCGAACCCTAACCCTAACCCTAACCCTAAACCGAACCCTAACCCGATCCCTAACCCGAACCCTAACCTGAACACTAACCCCTAACCCTAACCCGAACCCTAAGCCGAACCCTAACCCTAAACCTAATCCGAAACCTAACCCTAACCCTATCCCTAACCCGAACCCTAACCGTAACCCTAACTTTAACCCTAAACCTAACCCTTAACCGAACCCTAACCCTAACCCGAACCCTAACCCGAAACCTAACCCTAACCTTAACCCTAAGCCGAACCCTAACCCTAAACCGAACCCTAACCCGAAACCGAACCCTAACCCTAACCCTAACCCTAACCCGAACTTTAACCCGAACCCTAACCCTAACCCGAACCCTAACCATAACCCTAACCCTAACCCGAACACTAACCCTAACCCGATCCCTAACCCTAAACCTAACCCTAACCCTAACCCGAACCCTAACCCTAACCCTAACCTAACCCTAATCCGAACCCTAACCCTAACCCTAACCCAACACTAACACTAACCCCTAACCCTAACCCGAAACCTAACCCTAAACCTAACCCGAACCCGAACACTAACCCCTAACCCTAACCCGAACCCGAACCCTAAACCTAAACCTAACCCTAACCCTAACCCGAACCCGAACCCTATCACTAACCCGAACCCTAACCCTAACCCTAACCCGAACCCAAAACCTAAACCGAACCCTAACCCTAAACTTAACCCGAACCCAAACCCTAACACGAAACCTAACCCTAACCCGAACCCGAACCCTAACCCTAACCCTAAACCTAACCCGCACACTAACCCTAACCCGAACCCGAACACTAACCCTAACCCGAACCCTAAACCTAAACCTAACACGAACCCTAAACCTAACCCAAAACCGAAACCTAACCCTAACCCTAACCCTAACCCTAACCCTAACATCAACCCTAAATCTAACACTAACCCTAACGCTAACCCGACCCCTAACCCGAACCCTAACACGAAACCTAACCCTAACCCTAACCCTAACCCTAACCCGAAACCTGACCCTAACCCTAACCCGAACCCTAACCGTAACCCTAAACCTAACCCTAACCCGAACCCTAACCCTAACCAGAACCCGAACCCTAACCCTAACCCGAAACCTAAACCGAAACCTAAACCTAACACGAACCCTAACCCTAAACCTAACCCGAACCCTAACCCGAACCCTAACCCTAACCCTAACCCGAACCCTAACCCCAACACGAAACCTAACCATAACCCTAACCCGAACCCTCAACCTAACCCTAACCCAAACCCTAACCGTAACCCGAACAATAACCCTAACCCTAACCCTAACCCTAACCCTAACCCGAACGCTAACCCTAACCCTAACCCGAACCCGAACCCTAACCCTAACCCGAAACCTAACCCTAACCCTAACCCTAACCCGAACCCTAACCCTAACCCGAAACCTAACCCTAAACCTAACCCGAACCCGAACCCTAACACCTAACCGTAACCCGAACCCGAACCCTAAACCTAACCCTAACCCTAACCTTACCCTAACCCGAACCCGAACCCTATCCCTAACCCGAACCCTAACCCGAACCCTAAACCTAACACTAACCTGAACACTAACCCCTAACCCTAACCCTAAACCAAACCCTAAACCTAACCCGAACCCTAACCCTAACCCGAACCCGAACCCTAACCCTAACCCTAAACCGAACCCTAACCCTAACCCGAACCCGAACCCTAACCGTAACCCGAACCCTAACCCTAACACGAACCCGAACCCTAACCCGAAACCTAACCCGAACCCTAACCCTAACCCTAACCCGAAACCTAACCCTAATCTTAACTCTAACCCAAACCCTAACCCGAATCCTAAATCGAACCCAAACCCTAACCCGAACCCTAATCCGAACCCTAACCCTAACCCTAAAGCTAACCCGAACCCGAACCCTAACCCTAACCCGAACCCTAACCCTAACCCGAAACCTCACCCTAACCCTAACCCCGAACCCTAACACTAACCCTAAAGCTAACCCGAACCCGAACCCTAACCCTAACCCGAACCCTAACCCTAACCCGAAACCTCACCCTAACCCTAACCCCGAACCCGAACCCTAACCCTAATCCGAACCCTAACCCTAAACCTAACCCTAACCCGAACCCTAACCCTAACCCCTAAACCTAACCCTAACCCTAACCCGAACACTAACCCTAACCCTAACGCTAACCCGAACCCTAACCCTAACCCGATCCCTAACCCTAACCCTAACCCGAACCCTAACCCAAACCCGAACGCTAACCCGAACCCGAAACCTAACCCTAACCCGAACCCGAACACGAACCCTAACCCTAACCCTAACCCTAAACCGAACCCTAACCCTAAACCTAACCCTAAACACAACCCTAACCCGAACCCTAACCCAAACCCTAACCCGAACCCTAACCCCTATCACTAACCCGAAACCGAACCCTAGCCCGAACCCTAACCCTAACCCTAACCCTAACCCTCACTCTAACCCTAACCCCGAACCCGAACCCTAACACTAACCCTAACCCGAACCCTAACCCGAACCCTAACCCGAACCCTAACCCTAACCCTAATCCGAACCCTAACCCGAACCCTAACCCGAACCCCAACCCTAACCCTAACCCGAACCCGAACCCGAACCCTAACCCTAACCCGAACCCTAACCCCACCCTAACCCTTACCCTAACCCTAACCGGAACCCTAACCCTAACCCGACCCCTAAGCCGAACCCTAACACGAAACCTAACCCTAACCCTAACCCTAACCCTAACCCGAAACCTGACCCTAACCCTAACCCGAACCCTAACCGTAACTCTAACCCTAACCCTAACCCGAACCCTAAACCTAACCAGAACCCGAACCCTAACCCTAACCCGAAACCTAAACCGAAACCTAAACCTAACACGAACCCTAACCCTAAACCTAACCCGAACCCTAACCCGAACCCTAACCCTAAACCTAACCCGAACCCTAACCCCAACCCGAACCCTAACCATAACCCTAACCCGAACCCTCAACCTAACCCTAACCCAATCCCTAACCGTAACCCGAACAATAACCCTAACCCTAACCCTAACCCTAACCCGAACCCTAACCCTAACCCTAACCTGAACCCGAACCCTAACCCTAACCCGAAACCTAACCCTAACCCTAACCCTAACCCGAACCCTAACCCTAACCCGAAACCTAACCCTAAACCTAACCCGAACCCGAACCCTAACACCTAACCGTAACCCGAACCCGAACCCTAAACCTAACCCTAACCCTAACCTTACCCTAACCCGAACCCGAACCCTATCCCTAACCCGAACCCTAACCCGAACCCTAACCCTAACCCTAACCTGAACACTAACCCCTAACCCTAACCCGAACCCTAACACTAACCCGAACCCGAACCCTAACCCTAACCCGAACCCTAACCCTAACCCGAAACCTAACCCTACCCGAAACCTAACCCTAACCTAACCCGAACCCGAACCCGAACCCTAACCCTAACCCTAACCCAAACCGTAAACCTAACCCGAACCCTAACCCTAACCCTAACCCGAACCGTAACCCTAACCCTAAACCGAACCCTAACCCTAACCCGAACCCTAACCCTAACCCGAACCCGAACCCGAACCCTAACCCTAAACCGAACCCTAACCCTAACCATAACCCTAAACCGAAAACTAACCCTAACCCTAACCCGAACCCGAACCCGAACCCTAACCCTAACCCTAACCCGAACCCTAACACTAACCCGAACCCTAACCCTAACCCTAACCCGAACCCTAACCCTAACCCTAAGCCGAACCCTAACCCTAACCCGAACCCTAACCCTAACCCGAACCCGAACCCTAACCCTAACCCGAACCCTAACCCTAACCCTAACCCGAACCCTAACCCAAAACCGAACCCTAACCCGAACCCGAACCCTAACCCTAACCCGAACCCGAACCCTAACCCTAACCCTAACCCTAACCCTAACCTGAACCCTAACCCTAAACCTAACCCTAAACACAACTCTAACCCGAACCCTAACCCGAACCCTAACCCCTAACACTAACCCGAAACCGAACCCTACCCCGAACCCGAACCCTAACACTAAACCTAACCTTAACCCTCACCCTAAACCTAACCCCGAACCCGAAACCTAACCCTAACCCTAACCCGAACCCTAACCCGAACCCTAACCCGAACCCCAACCCTAACCCTAACCCGAACCCGAACCCGAACCCTAACCCTAACCCGAACCCTAACCCCAACCTAACCCTAACCCTAACCCTAACCGGAACCCTAACCCTAAACCTAACCCGACCCCTAACCCGAACCCTAACACGAAACCTAACCCTAACCCTAACCCTAACCCTAACCCGAACCCTGACCCTAACCATAACCCGAACCCTAACCGTAACCCTAACCCTAACCCTAACCCGAACCCTAACCCTAACCCGAACCCGAACCCTAACCCTAACCCGAAACCTAAATCGAACCCACCCTAACCCGAACCCTAACCCTAACCCGAAACCTAACCCTAACCCTAAACCTAACCCGAAACCTAAACCTAACCCGAACCCTAACCCTAAACCTAACCCGAACCCAAACCCGAACCCTAACCCTAACCCTAACCCGAACCCTAACCCCAACCCGAACCCTAACCATAACCCTAACCCGAACCCTCAACCTAACCCTAACCCAAACCCTAACCGTAACCCGAACAATAACCCTAACCCTAACCCTAACCCTAACCCGAACCCTAACCCTAACCCTAACCCTAAACCGAACCCTAACCCGAAACCTAACCCTAACCCTAACCTGAACACTAACCCCTAACCCTAACCCGAACCCTAAGCCGAACCCTAACCCTAAACCTAACCCGAAACCTAACCCTAACCCTATCCCTAACCCGAACCCTCACCGTAACCCTAACTCTAACCCTAAACCTAACCCTTAACCGAACCCTAACCCTAACCCGAACCCTAACCCGAAACCTAACCCTAACCCTAACCCTAACCCGAACCCTAACCCTAACCCGAACCCTAACCCGAAACCGAACCCTAACCCTAACCATAACCCTAACCCGAACTTTAACCCGAACCCTAACCCGAACCCGAACCCTAACCATAACCCTAACCCTAACCCGAACACTAACCCTAACCCGATCCCTAACCCTAAACCTAACCCTAACCCTAACCCGAAACCATCCCTAACCCTAACCTAACCCTAATCCGAACCCTAACCCTAACCCTAACCCTAACCCTAACCCTAACACTAACCCCTAACCCTAACCCGAAACCTAACCCTAAACCTAACCCGAACCCGAACCCTAACCCCTAACCCTAACCCGAACCCGAACCCTAAACCTAACCCTAACCCTAACCCTAACCCTAACCCGAACCCGAACCCTATCACTAACCCGAACCCTAACCCTAACCCTAACCCGAACACAAAACCTAACCCGAACCCTAACCCTAACCTTAACCCGAACCCAAACCCTAACACGAAACCTAACCCTAACCCGAACCCGAACCCTAACCCTAACCCTAAACCTAACCCGCACACTAACCCTAACCCGAAACCGAGCACTAACCCTAACCCTAACCCTAAACCTAACCCTAACCCGAACCCTAACCCTAATCCAAAACCGAAACCTAACCCTAACCCTATCCCTAACCCTAACCCTAACCCTAAACCTAACCCTAACATCAACCATAAATCTAACACTAACCCTAACGCTAACCCGAACCCTAAACCTAACCCTAAACCTAACCCTAACCCGAACCCGAACCCTAACACTAACCCGAACCCTAACCCGAACCCTAACCCTAACCCGAACCCTAACCCTACCCGAAACCTAACCCTAACCTAACCCGAACCCGAACCCGAACCCTAACCCTAACCCTAACCCGAAACCTAAACCTAACCCGAACCCTAACCCTAACCCTAACCCTAACCCTAACACTAACCCCTAACCCTAACCCGAAACCTAACCCTAACCCCTAACCCTAACCCGAACCCTAAACCTAACCCGAACCCTAACCCTAACCCTAACCTGAACCCTAACCCTAACCCTAACCCTAACCCTAACTCGAACCCTAAACCGAACCCTAACCCTAACCCTAACCCTAACGCGAACGCTAACCCGAACTCTAACTCGACCCTAACCCTAACCCCTAAACCTAACCCTAACCCGAAACCTAACCCTAACCGGAACCCGTACCCAAACACGAACCCTAACCCGAACCCAAACCCTAACCCTAACCCGAAACCGAACCCTAACCCGAAACCTAACCCGAACCCTAACCCTAACCCTAACCCGAACCCTAACCCTAATCTAAACTCTAACCCAAACCCTAACCCGAATCCTAAATCGAACCCAAACCCTAACCCGAACCCTAACCCGAACCCTAACCCTAACCCTAAACCTAACCCGAACCCGAACCCTAACCCTAACCCGAACCATAACCCTAAACCGAAACCTAACCCTAACCCTAACCCGAAACCTAATCCTAACCCTAACCCGACCCCGAACCCGAACCCTAACCCTAAACCTAACCCGAACCCTAACCCTAACCCGAACCCTAACCCTAACCCTAACCCGAACCCTAACCCTAACCCTAACCCGAAACCTAACCCTAACCCGAAACCTAACCCTAACCCGAACCCGAACCCGAACCCTAACCCTAACCCGAACCCTAACCCTAACCCTAACCCGAACCCTAACCCATACCCGAACCCTAACCCGAACCCGAACCCTAACCCTAACCCGAACCCGAACCCTAACCCTAACCCGAACCCTAACCCTAAACCTAACCCTAAACACAACCCTAACCCGAAGCATAACCCAAACCCTAACCCGAACCCTAACCCCTAACACTAACCCGAACCCGAACCCGAAACCTAACCCTAACGCTAACCCTAACCCTCACCCTAACCCTAACCCCGAACCCGAACCCTAACCCTAACCCTAACCCGAACCCTAACCCGAACCCTAACCCGAACCCCAACACTAACCCTAACCCGAACCCGAACCCGAACCCTAACCCTAACCCGAACCCTAACCCCACCCTAACCCTAACCCTAACCCTAACCGGAACCCTAACCCTAACCCTAACCCGACCCCTAACCCGAACCCTAACACGAACCCTAACCCTAACACTAACCCTAACCCTAACCCTAACCCGAAACCTAACCCTAACCCTAACCCGAACCCTAACCGTAACCATAACCATAACCCTAAACCTAACCCTAACCCGGACCCGAACCCTAACCCTTACCCGAAACCTAAACCGAACCCACCCTAACCCGAACCCTAACCCTAACCCGAAACCTAACCCTAACCTAAACCTAACCCGAAACCTAAACCTAACCCGAACCCTAACCCTAAACCTAACCCGAACCCTAACCCGAAACCTAACCCTAAACCTAACCCGAAACCTAACCCTAACCCAAACCCTAACCGTAACCCGAACAATAACACTAACCCTAACCCTAACCCTAACCAGAACCCTAACCCTAATCCTAACCCGAACCCTAACCCGAACCCTAACCCTAACCCTAACCTGAACACTAACCCCTAACCCTAATCCGAACCCGAACCCTAACACGAACCCTAACTCTAACCCAAACCCTAACCCTAACCTTAACCCTAACCCGAACCCTAACCCTAACCCTAACTCTAACCCTAAACCTAACCCTAAACCGAACCCTAACCCTAAACCGAACCCTAAAGCGAAACCTAACCCTAACCCTAACCCTACCCGAACCCTAACCCTAAACCGAACCCTAACCCAAAACCGAACCCTAACCCTAACCCTAACCCTAACCCGAACTTTAACCCCAACCCTAACCCTAACCCGAACCCTAACCCTAACCCGAACCCTAACCCGAACACTAAACCTAACCCGATCCCTAACCCTAAACCTAACCATAACCCTAACCCGAACCCTAACCCTAACCCTAACCTAACCCTAATCCGAACCCTAACCCTAACCCTAACGCTAACCCTAACACAAACCCCTAAACCTAACCCGAAACCTAACCCTAAACCTAACCCGAACCTGAACCCTAACCCCTAACCCTAACCCGAACACGAACCCTAAACCTAACCCTAACCCTAACCCTAACCCTAACCCGAACCCGAACCCTATCCCTAAACCGAACCCTAACCCTAAACCTAACCCGAACCCGAACCCTAACCCGAACCCTAACCCTAACCTTAACCCGAACCCAAACCCTAACACGAAACCTAACCCTAACCCGAACCCGAACCCTAACCCTAACCCTAAACCTAACCTGCACACTAACCCTAACCCGAACCCGAACCCAACCCTAATCCTAACCCGAACCCTAACCCTAACCCGAACCCTAACCCTACCCGAAACCTAAACCTAACCTAACCCGAACCCGAACCCGAACCCTAAACCTAACCCTAACCCTAACCCGAACCCTAAACCTAAACCGAACCCTAACCCTAACCCTAACCCGAACCCTAACCCTAACCCTAAACCGAACCCTAACCCTAACCCGAACCCTAAGCCTAACCCGAACCCGAACCCGAAACCTAACCCTAAACCGAACCCTAACCCTAACCCTAACCCTAACCCGAACCCTAACCCTAAACCGAACCCTAACCCGAACTCGAACCCTAACCATAACCCGACTCCGAAACCTAACCCTAACCCGAACCCTAACCCTAACCCGAACCCGAACCCTAACCCTAATCCGAAACCTAACCCTAACCCGAACCCTAACCCTAACCCGAACCCGAACCCTAACCCTAACCCGAAACCTAAACCGAACCCACCCTAACCCGAACCCTAACCCTAACCCGAAACCTAACCATAACCCTAAACCTAACCCGAAACCTAAACCTAACCCGAACCCTAACCCTAAACCTAACCCGAACCCTAACCCGAACCCTAACCCTAACCCTAACCCGAACCCTAACCCCAACCCGAACCCTAAACATAACCCTAACCCGAACCCTCAACCTAACCCTAACCCAAACCCTAACCGTAACCCGAACAATAAACCTAACCCTAACCCTAACCCTAACCCGAACCCTAACCCTAACCCTAACACTAACCCGAACCCGAACCCGAACCCTTACCCTACCCCTAACCTGAACACTAAACCCTAACCCTAACCCGAACCCGAACCCTAAACCTAACCCTAACCCTAACCCTAAACCTAACCCGAACCCGAACCCTATCACTAACCCGAACCCTAACACTAACACTAACCCGAACCCAAAACCTAACCCGAACCCTAACCCTAACGTTAACCCGAACCCAAACCCTAACACGAAACCTAACCCTAACCCGAACCCGAACCCTAACCCTAACCCTAAACCTAACCCGCACACTAACCCTAACCCGAACCCGAACACTAACCCTAACCCTAACCCTAAACCTAACCCTAACCCGAACCCTAACCCTAACCCAAAACCGAAACCTATCCCTAACCCTTACCCTAACCCTAACCCTAACCCTAACATCAACCCTAAATCTAACACTAACCCTAACGCTAACCCGAACCCTAACCCTAACCCTAAACCTAACCCTAACCCGAACCCGAACCCTAACACTAACCCGAACCCTAACCCGAACCCTAACCCTAACCCGAACCCTAACCCTACCCGAAACCTAACCCTAACCTAACCCGAACCCGAACCCGAACCCTAACCCTAACCCTAACCCGAACCTTAAACCTAACCCGAACCCTAACCCTAACCCTAACCCTAACCCTAACCCGAACCCTAACCCTAACCCTAACCCGAACCTGAAACCTAACCCGAACCCTAACCCTAACCATAACCCTAACCCGAACCCTCAACCTAACCCTAACCCAAACCCTAACCAAACCCGAACAATAACCCTAACCCTAACCCTAACCCTAACCCTAACCCGAACCCTAACCCTAACCCTAACCCGAACCCGAACCCTAACCCTAACCCGAAACCTAACCCTAACCCTAACCCTAACCCGAACCCTAACCATAACCCGAAACCTAACCCTAAACCTAACCCGAACCCGAACCCTAACACCTAACCCTAACCCGAACCCGAAACCTAAACCTAACCCTAACCCTAACCTTACCCTAACCCGAACCCGAACCCTATCACTAACCCGAAACCTAACCCGAACCCTAACCCTAACCCTAACCTGAACACTAACCCCTAACCCTAACCGGAACCCTAAAACTAACCCGAACCCGAACCCTAACCATAACCCGAACCCTAACCCTAACCCGAACCCTAACCCTACCCGAAACCTAACCCTAACCTAACCCGAACCCTAACCCGAACCCGAACCCTAACCCTAACCCGAACCCTAACCCTAACCCGAACCCTAACCCTACCCGAAACCTAACCCTAACCTAACCCGAACCCTAACCCGAACCCTAACCCTAACCCTAATCCGAACCCTAACCCTAACCCGAACCCGAACCCGAACCCTAACCCTAACCCTAACCCGAACCCTAACCCTAACCCTAACCCGAACCCTAACCCAAAACCGAACCCTAACCCGAACCCGAACCCTAACCCTAACCCGAACCCGAACCCTAACCCTAACCCTAACCCTAACCCGAACCCTAACCCTAAACCTAACCCTAAACACAACTCTAACCCGAACCCTAACCCGAACCCTAACCCGAACCCTAACCCCTAAAACTAACCCGAACCCGAACCCTACCCCGAACCCGAACCCTAAACCTAAACCTAACATTAACCCTCATCCTAAACCTAACCCCGAACCCGAACCCTAACCCTAACCCTAACCCGAACCCTAACCCGAACCCTAACCCGAACCCCAACCCTAACCCTAACCCGAACCCGAACCCGAACCCTAACCCTAACCCGAACCCTAACCCCACCCTAACCCTAACCCTAATCCTAACCGGAACCCTAACCCTAACCCTAACCCGACCCCTAACCCGAACCCTAACACGAAACCTAACCCTAACCCTAACCCTAACCCTAACCCGAACCCTGACCCTAACCCTAACCCGAACCCTAACCGTAACCCTAACCCTAACCCTAACCCGAACCCTAACCCTAACCCTAACCCGAAAACTAACCCTAACCCTAAACCTAACCCGAAACCTAAACCTAACCCGAACCCTAACCCTAAACCTAACCCGAACCCTAACCCGAACCCTAACCCTAACCCGAACCCTAACCCCAGCCCGAACCCTAAGCATAACCCTAACCCGAACCCTCAACCTAACCCTAACCCAAACCCTAACCGTAACCCGAACAATAACCCTAACCCTAACCCTAACCCTAACCCGAACCCTAACCCTAACCCTAACCCTAAACCGAACCCTAACCCGAACCCTAACCCGAACCCTAACCTGAACACTAACCCCTAACCCTAACCCGAACCCTAAGCCGAACCCTAACCCTAAACCTAACCCGAAACCTAACCCTAACCCTATCCCTAACCCGAACCCTAACCGTAACCCTAACTCTAACCCTAAACCTAACACTTAACCGAACCCTAACCCTAACCCGAACCCTAACCCGAAACCTAACCCTAACCCTAACCCTAAGCCGAACCCTAACCCTAAACCGAACCCTAACCCGAAACCGAACCCTAACCCTAACCCTAACCCTAACCCGAACTTTAACCCGAACCCTAACCCTAACCCGAACCCTAACCATAACCCTAACCCTAACCCGAACACTAACCCTAACCCGATCCCTAACCCTAAACCTAACGCTAACCCTAACCCGAACCCTAACCCTAACCCTAACCTAACCCTAATCCGAACCCTAACCCTAACCCTAACCCTAACCCTAACCCTAACACTAACACCTAACCCTAACCCGAAACCTAACCCTAAACCTAACCCTACCCGAACACTAACCCCTAACCCTAAACCGAAACCGAACCCTAAACCTAACCCTAACCCTAACCCTAACCCGAACCCGAACCCTATCACTAACCCGAACCCTAACCCTAACCCTAACCCGAACCCACAACCTAACCCGAACCCTAACCCTAACCTTAACCCGAACCCAAACCCTAACACGAAACCTAACCCTAACCCGAACCCGAACCCTAACCCTAACCCTAAACCTAACCCGCACACTAACCCTAACCCGAACCCGAACACTAACCCTAACCCTAACCCTAAACCTAACCCTCACACGATCCCTAACCCTAACCCAAAACCGAAACCTAACCCTAACCCTAACCCTAACCTAACCCTAACCCTAACATCAACCCTAAATCTAACACTAACCCTAACGCTAACCCGACCCCTAACCCGAACCCTAACACGAAACCTAACCCTAACCCTAACCCTAACCCTAACCCGAAACCTGACCCTAACCCTAACCCGACCCCTAACCGTAACCCTAACCCTAACCCTAACCCGAACCCTAACCCTAACCAGAACCCGAACCCTAACCCTAACCCGAAACCTAAACCGAAACCTAAACCTAACACGAACCCTAAACCTAAACCTAACCCGAACCCTAACCCGAACCCTAACCCTAACCCGAACCCTAACCCCAACCCGAACCCTAACCAAAACCCTAACCCGAACCCTCAACCTAACCCTAACCCAAACCCTAACCGTAACCCGAACAATAACCCTAACCCTAACCCTAACCCTAACCCGAACGCTAACCCTAACCCTAACCCGAACCCGAACCCTAACCCTAACCCGAACCTAACCCTAACCCTAACCCTAACCCGAACCCTAACCCTAACCCGAAACCTAACCCTAAACCTAACCCGAACCCGAACCCTAACACCTAACCGTAACCCAAACCCGAACCCTAAACCTAACCCTAACCCTAACCTTACCCTAACCCGAACCCGAACCCTATCCCTAACCCGAACCCTAACCCGAACCCTAACCCTAACACTAACCTGAACACTAACCCCTAACCCTAACCCTAAACCAAACCCTAAACCTAACCCGAACCCTAACCCTAACCCGAACCCGAACCCTAACCCTAACCCTAAACCGAACCCTAACCCTAACCCGAACCCGAACCCTAACCCTAACCCGAACCCTAACCCTAACCCGAACCCGAACCCTAACCCGAAACCTAACCCGAACCCTAACCCTAACCCTAACCCGAAACCTAACCCTAATCTTAACTCTAACCCAAACCCTAACCCGAATCCTAAATCGAACCCAAACCCTAACCCGAACCCTAATCCGAACCCTAACCCTAACCCTAAAGCTAACCCGAAACCGAACCCTAACCCTAACCTGAACCCTAACCCTAACCCGAAACCTCACCCTAACCCTAACCCCGAACCCTAACCCTAACCCTAAAGCTAACCCGAACCCGAACCCTAACCCTAACCCGAACCCTAACCCTAATCCGAAACCTCACCCTAACCCTAACCCCGAACCCGAACCCTAACCCTAACCCTAACCCGAACCCTAACCCTAAACCTAACCCTAACCCGAACCCTAACCCTAACCCCTAACCCTAACCCTAACACCTACCCGAACACTAACCCTAACCCTAACGCTAACCCGAACCCTAACCCTAACCAGATCCCTAACCCTAACCCTAACCCGAACCCTAACCCAAACCCGAACCCTAACCCGAACCCGAAACCTAACCCTAACCCGAACCCGAACCCTAACCCTAACCCTAACCCTAACCCGAACCCTAACCCTAAACCTAACCCTAAACACAACCCTAACCCGAACCCTAACCCAAACCCTAACCCGAACCCTAACCCCTATCACTAACCCGAAACCGAACCCTAGCCCGAACCCTAACCCTAACCCTAACCCTCACACTAACCCTAACCCCGAACCCGAACCCTAACCCTAAACCTAACCCGAACCCTAACCCGAACCCTAACCCGAACCCTAACCCTAAACCTAATCCGAACCCTAACCCGAACCCTAACCCGAACCCCAACCCTAACCCTAACCCGAACCCGATCCCGAACCCTAACCCTAACCCGAACCCTAACCCCACCCTAACCCTTACCCTAACCCTAACCGGAACCCTAACCCTAACCCTAACCCGACCCCTAACCCGAACCCTAACCCAAAACCGAACCCTAACCCTAACCCTAACCCTAACCCGAACTTTAACCCCAACCCTAACCCTAACCCGAACCCTAACCCTAACCCGAACCCTAACCCGAACACTAAACCTAACCCGATCCCTAACCCTAAACCTAACCATAACCCTAACCCGAACCCTAACCCTAACCCTAACCTAACCCTAATCCGAACCCTAACCCTAACCCTAACGCTAACCCAAACACAAACCCCTAAACCTAACCCGAAACCTAACCCTAAACCTAACCCGAACCTGAAACCTAAACCCTAACCCTAACCCGAACACGAACCCTAAACCTAACCCTAACCCTAAACCTAACCCTAACCCGAACCCGAACCCTATCCCTAACCCGAACCCTAACCCTAACCCGAACCCGAACCCTAACCCGAACCCTAACCCTAACCTTAACCCGAACCCAAACCCTAACACGAAACCTAACCCTAACCCGAACCCGAACCCTAACCCTAACCCTAAACCTAACCTGCACACTAACCCTAACCCGAACCCGAACCCAACCCTAATCCTAACCCGAACCCTAACCCTAACCCGAACCCTAACCCTACCCGAAACCTAACCCTAACCTAACCCGAACCCGAACCCGAACCCTAAACCTAACCCTAACCCGAACCCTAAACCTAAACCGAACCCTAACCCTAACCCTAACCCGAACCCTAACCCTAACCCTAAACCGAACCCTAACCCTAACCCGAACCCTAAGCCTAACCCGAACCCGAACCCGAAACCTAACCCTAAACCGAACCCTAACCCTAACCCTAACCCTAACCCGAACCCTAACCCTAAACCGAACCCTAACCCGAACTCGAACCCTAACCATAACCCGACTCCGAAACCTAACCCTAACCCGAACCCTAACCCTAACCCGAACCCGAACCCTAACCCTAATCCGAAACCTAACCCTAACCCGAACCCTAACCCTAATCTTAACCCTAACCCTAACCCGAACCCTAACCCTAACCCTAACCCTAACCCTAACCCAAACCCTAACCCTAACCCGAAACCTCACCCTAACCCTAACCCCGAACCTGAACCCTAACCCTAACCCGAAACCTAAACCGAACCCACCCTAACCCGAACCCTAACCCTAACCTGAAACCTAACCCTAACCCTAAACCTAACCCGAATCCTAAACCTAACCCGAAACCTAACCCTAAACCTAACCACAACCCTAACCCTAACCCGAACCCTAACCCTAACCCGAACCCGAACCCTAACCCTAACCCGAAACCTAAACCGAACCCACCCTAAGCCGAACCCTAACCCTAACCCGAAACATAACCCTAACCCTAATCCTAACCCGAAACCTAAACCTAACCCGAAACCTAACCCTAAACCTAACCCGAACCCTAACCCGAACCCTAACCCTAACCCTAACCCGAACCCTAACCCTAACGCGAACCCTAACCATAACCCTAACCCGAACCCTCAACCTAACCCTAACCCAAACCCTAACCGTAACCCGAACAATAACCCTAAACCTAACCCTAACCCTAACCCGAACACTAAGCCTAACCCTAACCCGAACCCTAACCCGAACCCTAACCCTAACCCTAACCTGAACACTAACACCTAACCCTAACACGAACCCTAACACTAACCCGGACCCGAACCCTAACCCTAACCCGAAACCTAACCCTAACCCAAACCCTAACCCTACCCGAAACCTAACCCTAAACTAACCCGAACCCGAACCTGAACCCTAACCCTAACCCTAACCCGAACCCTAAACCTAACCCGAACCCTAACCCTAACCCTAACCTAACCCTAACCCTAACCCTAACCCTAACCCTAACCCTAAACCTAACCCTAACCCGAACCCTAACCCTAACCCCTAACCCTAACCCTAACCCTAACCCCTAACCCTAACCCTAACCGTAACCCTAACCCGAACCCGAACCCTAACCCTAACCCGAACCAGAACCCTAACCCTAACCTAACCCGAACCCTAACCCTAACCCGAAACCTAACCCTAACCCTAACCCGAACCCGAACCCTAACCATAACCCTAACCCTAACCCCATCCCTAACCCGAAACCTAACCCGAACCCTAACCCGAACCCTAACCCCTAACCCTAACCCGAACCCGAACCCTAACCCGAACACGAACTCTAACCCTAACCCGAACCTGAACCCTAACCCTAACCCGAACCCGAACACGAACCCTAACCCTAACTCTAACCCGAACCCTAACTCTTACCGTAACCCTTACCCTAACACGAACCCTAACCCCAAACCTAACCCGAACCCTAATCGGAACCCTAACTCTAAACCGAACCCTAAACAGAACCCTAACCCGAAACCTAAACCTAACGCTAACCCTAACCCTACCCTGAAACCTAACCCTAAACCTAACCCTAACCCTAACACGAACCCTAACTCTAACCCTAACCCTAACCCGAACCCTAACCCAAACCCTAACCCTAAACCTAACCCTAACCCGAAACCTCACCCTAACCCTAACCCCGAACCCGAACCCTAACCCTAACCCTAACACGAACCCTAACCCTAACCCTAACCCTAACCGGAACCCTAACCCTAACACCTAACCCTAACCCTAACCCTAACCCGAACCCTAACCCTAACCCTAACCCTAACCCTAACCCGAACCCGAAACCTAACCCTAACCCTAACCCGAAACCTAACCCTAACCCTAATCCGAACCCTAACCCTAACACGAACCCTAACCCTAACCCGAACCCGAACCCGAACCCTAACCCTAACCCTAACCCCAACCCTAACCCTAAGCCGAACCCGAACCCTACCCCGAACCCGAACCCTAACCCTAAACCTAAACCTAACCCTCACCCTAACCCTAACCCCGAAACCGAACCCTAACCCTAAACCTAATCCGAACCCTAACCCGAACCCTAACCCGAACCCCAACCCTAACCCTAACCCGAAACCGAACCCGAACCCTAAACCTAACCCGAACCCTAACCCCACCCTAACCCTAACCCTAACCCTAACCGGAACCCTAACCCTAACCCTAACCCGAACCCTAACCCGAACCCTAACACAAAACCTAACCCTAACCCTAACCCTAACCCTAACCCTAACCCGAAACCTGACCCTAACCCTAACCCGAACCCTAACCGTAACCCTAACCCTAACCCTAACCCGAACCCTAACCCTAACCCTAACCCTAACCCTAACCCGAAACCTAACCCTAAACCTAACCCGAACACGAACCCTAACACCTAAACGTAACCCGAACCCGAACCCTAAACCTAACCCTAACCCTAACCTTACCCTAACCCGAACCCGAACCCTAACCCTAACCCGAACCCTAACCCGAACCCTAACCCTAACCCTAACCTGAACACTAACCCCTAACCCTAACCCTAAACCAAACCCTAAACCTAACCCGAACCCTAACCCTAACCCGAACCCGAACCCTAACCCTAACCCTAAACCGAACCCTAACCCTAACCCGAACCCGAACCCTAACCCTAACCCGAACCCTAACCCTAACCCCAACCCGAACCCTAACCCGAAACCTAACCCGAACCCTAACCCTAACCCTAACCCGAAACCTAACCCTAATCTTAACTCTAACCCAAACCCTAACCCGAATCCTAAATCGAACCAAAACCCTAACCCGAACCCTAATCCGAACCCTAACCCTAACCCTAAAGCTAACCCGAACCCGAACCCTAAACCTAACCCGAACCCTAACCCTAACCCGAAACCTCACCCTAACCCTAACCCCGAACCCTAACCCTAACCCTAAAGCTAACCCGAACCCGAACCCTAACCCTAACCCGAACCCTAACCCTAACCCGAAACCTCACCCTAACCCTAACCCCGAACCCGAACCCTAACCCTAACCCTAACCCGAAACCTAACCCTAAACCTAACCCTAACCCGAACCCTAACCCTAACCCCTAACATAACCCTAACCCTAACCCGAACACTAACCCTAACCCTAACGCTAACCCGAACCCTAACCCTAACCCGAACCCTAACCCTAACCCTAACCCGAACCCTAACCCAAACCCGAACCCTAACCCGAACCCGAAACCTAACCCTAACCCGAACCCGAACCCTAACCCTAACCCGAACCCTAACCCTAAACCTAACCCTAAACACAACCCTAACCCGAACCCTAACCCAAACCCTAACCCGAACCCTAACCCCTATCACTAACCCGAAACCGAACCCTAGCCCGAACCCTAACCCTAACCCTAACCCTAACCCTCACACTAACCCTAACCCCGAACCCGAACCCTAACCCTAACCCTAACCCGAACCCTAACCCGAACCCTAACCCGAACCCTAACCCTAACCCTAATCCGAACCCTAACCCGAACCCTAACCCGAACCCCAACCCTAACCCTAACCCGAACCCGAACCCGAACCCTAACCCTAACCCGAACCCTAACCCCACCCTAACCCTTACCCTAACCCTAACCGGAACCCTAACCCAAACCCTAACCCGACCCCTAACCCGAACCCTAACACGAAACCTAACCCTAACCCTAACCCTAACCCTAACCCGAAACCTGACCCTAACCCTAACCCGAACCCTAACCGTAACCCTAACCCTAACCCTAACCCGAACCCTAACCCTAACCAGAACCCGAACCCTAACCCTAACCCGAAACCTAAACCGAAACCTAAACCTAACACGAACCCTAACCCTAAACCTAACCCGAACCCTAACCCGAACCCTAACCCTAAACCTAACCCGAACCCTAACCCCAACCCGAACCCTAACCATAACCCTAACCCGAACCCTCAACCTAACCCTAACCCAAACCCTAACCGTAACCCGAACAATAACCCTAACCCTAACCCTAACCCTAACCCGAACCCTAACCCTAACCCTAACCCGAACCCGAACCCTAACCCTAACCCGAAACCTAACCCTAACCCTAACCCTAACCCTAAACCGAACCCTAACCCTAACCCGAAACCTAACCCTAAACCTAACCCGAACCCGAACCCTAACACCTAACCGTAACCCGAACCCGAACCCTAAACCTAACCCTAACCCTAACCTTACCCTAACCCGAACCCGAACCCTATCCCTAACCCGAACCCTAACCCGAACCCTAACCCTAACCCTAACCTGAACACTAACCCCTAACCCTAACCCGAACCCTAACACTAACCCGAACCCGAACCCTAACCCTAACCCGAACCCTAACCCTAACCCGAACCCTAACCCTACCCGAAACCTAACCCTAACCTAACCCGAACCCGAACCCGAACCCTAACCCTAACCCTAACCCAAACCCTAAACCTAACCCGAACCCTAACCCTAACCCTAACCCGAACCGTAACCCTAACCCTAAACCGAACCCTAACCCTAACCCGAACCCTAACCCTAACCCGAACCCGAACCCGAACCCTAACCCTAAACCGAACCCTAACCCTAACCCTAACCCTAAACCGAAAACTAACCCTAACCCTAACCCGAACCCGAACCCGAACCCTAACCCTAACCCTAACCCGAACCCTAACACTAACCCGAACCCTAACCCTAACCCTAACCCGAACCCTAACCCTAACCCTAAGCCGAACCCTAACACTAACCCGAACCCTAACCCTAACCCGAACCCGAACCCGAACCCTAACCCTAACCCGAACCCTAACCCTAACCCTAACCCGAACCCTAACCCAAAACCGAACCCTAACCCTAACCCGAACCCTAACCCTAACCCGAACCCGAACCCTAACCCTAACTCTAACCCTAACCCGAACCCTAACCCTAAACCTAACCCTAAACACAACTCTAACCCGAACCCTAACCCGAACCCTAACCTGAACCCTAACCCCTAACACTAACCCGAAACCGAACCCTACCCCGAACCCGAACCCTAACCCTAAACCTAACCTTAACCCTCACCCTAAACCTAACCACGAACCCGAAAACTAACCCTAACCCTAACCCGAACCCTAACCCGAACCCTAACCCGAACCCCAACCCTAACCCTAACCCGAACCCGAACCCGAACCCTAACCCTAACCCGAACCCTAACCCCACCCTAACCCTAACCCTAACCCTAACCGGAACCCTAACCCTAACCCTAACCCGACCCCTAACCCGAACCCTAACACGAAACCTAACCCTAACCCTCAACCTAACCCTAACCCAAACCCTAACCGTAACCCGAACAGTAACCCTAACCCTAACCCTAACCCTAACCCGAAACCTAACCCTAACCCTAACCCTAAACCGAACCCAGCCCGAACCCTAACCCTAACCCTAACCTGAACACTAACCCCTAACCCTAACCCGAACCCTAAGCCGAACCCTAACCCTAAACCTAACCCGAAACCTAACCCTAACCCTATCCCTAACCCGAACCCTCACCGTAACCCTAACTCTAACCCTAAACCTAACCCTTAACCGAACCCTAACTCTAACACGAACCCTAACCCGAAACCTAACCCTAACCCTAACCCTAACCCGAACCCTAACCCTAACCCGAACCCTAACCCGAAACCGAACCCTAACCCTAACCCTAACCCTAACCCGAACTTTAACCCGAACCCTAACCCGAACCCGAACCCTAACCATAACCCTAACCCTAACCCGAACACTAACCCTAACCCGATCCCTAACCCTAAACCTAACCCTAACCCTAACCCGAAACCATCCCTAACCCTAACCTAACCCTAATCCGAACCCTAACCCTAACCCTAACCCTAACCCTAACACTAACCCCTAACCCTAACCCGAAACCTAACCCTAAACCTAACCCGAACCCGAACCCTAACCCCTAACCCTAACCCGAACCCGAACCCTAAACCTAACCCTAACCCTAACCCTAACACGAACCCGAACCCTATCACTAAACCGAACCCTAACCCTAACCCTAACCCGAACCCAAAACCTAACCCGAACCCTAACCCTAACCTTAACCCGAACCCAAACCCTAACACGAAACCTAACCCTAACCCGAACCCGAACCCTAACCCTAACCCTAAACCTAACCCGCACACTAACCCTAACCCGAACCCGAACACTAACCCTAACCCTAACCCTAAACCTAACCCTAACCCGAACCCTAACCCTACCCAAAACCGAAACCTAACCCTAACCCTAACCCTAACCCTAACCCTAACCCTAACCCTAAACCTAACCCTAACATCAACCCTAAATCTAACACTAACCCTAACGCTAACCCGAACCCTAACCCTAACCCTAAACCTAACCCTAACCCGAACCCGAACCCTAACACTAACCCGAACCCTAACCCGAACCCTAACCCTAACCCGAACCCTAACCCTACCCGAAACCTAACCCTAACCCTAAACCGAACCCTAACCCTAAACCGAACCCTAACCCTAACCCGAACCCGAACCCGAACCCTAACCCTAAACCGAACCCTAACCCTAACCCTAACCCTAACCCGAACCCTAACCCAAACCCGAACACTAACCCTAACCTGAACCCTAACAATAACCCTAACCCTAACCCGAACTCTAACCCGAACCCTAAGTCTAACCCGAACCCTAAACCGAACCCTAACCCGAACCCTAACCCTAACCCTAACCTGAATCCGAAACATTACCCTAACACTAACCCTAACCCAAACACTAAGCCTAACCCTAACCCTAACCCTAACCCTAACCCCTAACCCTAACCCGAACCCTAAACCTAACCCGAACCCTAACTCTAACCCTAACCTGAACCCTAACCCTAACCCTAACCCTAACCCTAACTCGAACCCTAAACCGAACCCTAACCCTAACCCTAACCCTAACGCGAACGCTAACCCGAACTCTAACTCGACCCTAACCCTAACCCCTAAACCTAACCCTAACCCGAAACCTAACCCTAACCCGAACCCGTACCCAAACACGAACCCTAACCCGAACCCGAACCCTAACCCTAACCCGAAACCGAACCCTAACCCGAAACCTAACCCGAACCCTAACCCTAACCCTAACCCGAACCCTAACCCTAATCTAAACTCTAACCCAAACCCTAACCCGAATCCTAAATCGAACCCAAACCCTAACCCGAACCCTAACCCGAACCCTAACCCTAACCCTAAACCTAACCCGAACCCGAACCCTAACCCTAACCCGAACCCTAACCCTAACCCGAAACCTAACCCTAACCCTAACCCGAAACCTAATCCTAACCCGACCCCGAACCCGAACCCTAACCCTAACCCTAACCCGAACCCTAACCCTAACCCGAACCCTAACCCTAACCCTAACCCGAACCCTAACCCTAACCCTAACCCGAAACCTAACCCTAACCCGAAACCTAACCCTAACCCGAACCCGAACCCGAACCCTAACCCTAACCCGAACCCTAACCCTAACCCTAACCCGAACCCTAACCCAAACCCGAACCCTAACCCGAACCCGAACCCTAACCCAAACCAGAACCCGAACCCTAACCCTAACCCGAACCCTAACCCTAAACCTAACCCTAAACACAACCCTAACCCGAAGCCTAACCCAAACCCTAACCCGAACCCTAACCCCTAACACTAACCCGAACCCGAACCCTAGCCCGAACCCGAACCCTAAACCTAACGCTAACCCTAACCCTCACCCTAACCCTAACCCCGAACCCGAACCCTAACCCTAACCCTAACCCGAACCCTAACCCGAACCCTAACCCGAACCCCAACACTAACCCTAACCCGAACCCGAACCCGAACCCTAACCCTAACCCGAACCCTAACCCCACCCTAACCCTAACCCTAACCCTAACCGGAACCCTAACCCTAACCCTAACCCGACCCCTAACCCGAACCCTAACACGAACCCTAACCCTAACACTAACCCTAACCCTAACCCTAACCCGAAACCTAACCCTAACCCTAACCCGAACCCTAACCGTAACCATAACCATAACCCTAAACCTAACCCTAACCCGGACCCGAACCCTAACCCTTACCCGAAACCTAAACCGAACCCACCCTAACCCGAACCCTAACCCTAACCCGAAACCTAACCCTAACCTAAACCTAACCCGAAACCTAAACCTAACCCGAACCCTAACCCTAAACCTAACCCGAACCCTAACCCGAAACCTAACCCTAAACCTAACCCGAAACCTAACCCTAACCCAAACCCTAACCGTAACCCGAACAATAACCCTAACCCTAACCCTAACACTAACCAGAACCCTAACCCTAATCCTAACCCGAACCCTAACCCGAACCCTAACCCTAACCCTAACCTGAACACTAACCCCTAACACTAACCCGAACCCGAACCCTAACACGAACCCTAACTCTAACCCAAACCCTAACCCTAACCTTAACCCTAACCCGAACCCTAACCCTAACCCTAACTCTAACCCTAAACCTAACCCTAAACCGAACCCTAACCCTAACCCGAACCCTAAAGCGAAACCTAACCCTAACCCTAACCCTACCCGAACCCTAACCCTAAACCGAACCCTAACCCAAAACCGAACCCTAACCCTAACCCTAACCCTAACCCGAACTTTAACCCCAACCCTAACCCTAACCCGAACCCTAACCCTAACCCGAACCCTAACCCGAACACTAAACCTAACCCGATCCCTAACCCTAAACCTAACCATAACCCTAACCCGAACCCTAACCCTAACCCTAACCTAACCCTAATCCGAACCCTAACCCTAACCCTAACGCTAACCCTAACACAAACCCCTAAACCTAACCCGAAACCTAACCCTAAACCTAACCCGAACCTGAACCCTAACCCCTAACCCTAACCCGAACACGAACCCTAAACCTAACCCTAACCCTAACCCTAACCCTAACCCGAACCCGAACCCTAACCCTAACCCTAACCCGAACCCGAACCCTAACCCGAACCCTAACCCTAACCTTAACCCGAACCCAAACCCTAACACGAAACATAACCCTAACACGAACCCGAACCCTAACCCTAACCCTAAACCTAACCTGCACACTAACCCTAACCCGAACCCGAACCCAACCCTAATCCTAACCCGAACCCTAACCCTAACCCGAACCCTAACCCTACCCGAAACCTAACCCTAACCTAACCCGAACCCGAACCCGAACCCTAAATCTAACCCTAACCCGAACACTAAACCTAACCCGAACCCTAACCCTAACCCTAACCCGAACCCTAACCCTAACCCTAAACCGAACCCTAACCCTAACCCGAACCCTAAGCCTAACCCGAACCCGAACCCGAAACCTAACCCTAAACCGAACCCTAACCTTAACCCTAACCCTAACCCGAACCCTAACCCTAAACCGAACCCTAACCTGAACTCGAACCCTAACCATAACCCGACTCCGAAACCTAACCCTAACCCGAACCCTAACCCTAACCCGAAACCGAACCCTAACCCTAATCCGAAACCTAACCCTAACCCGAACCCTAACCCTAATCTTAAGCCTAACCCTTACCCGAACCCTAACCCTAACCCTAACCCTAACCCTAACCCAAACCCTAACCCTAACCCTAACCCTAACCCGAAACCTCACCCTAACCCTAACCCCGAACCTGAACCCTAACCCTAACCCGAAACCTAAACCGAACCCACCCTAACCCGAACCCTAACCCTAACCTGAAACCTAACCCTAACCCTAAACCTAACCCGAAACCTAAACCTAACCCGAAACCTAACCCTAAACCTAACCACAACCCTAACCCTAACCCGAACCCTAACCCTAACCCGAACCCGAACCCTAACCCTAACCCGAAACCTAAACCGAACCCACCCTAACCCGAACCCTAACCCTAACCCGAAACATAACCCTAACCCTAAACCTAACCCGAAACCTAAACCTAACCCGAAACCTAACCCTAAACCTAACCCGAACCCTAACCCGAACCCTAACCCTAACCCTAACCCGAACCCTAACCCTAACGCGAACCCTAACCATAACCCTAACCCGAACCCTCAACCTAACCCTAACCCAAACCCTAACCGTAACCCGAACAATAACCCTAACCCTAACCCTAACCCTAACCCGAACACTAAGCCTAACCCTAACCCGAACCCTAACCCGAACCCTAACCCTAACCCTAACCTGAACACTAACCCCTAACCCTAACCCGAACCCTAACACTAACCCGAACCCGAACCCTAACCCTAACCCGAAACCTAACCCTAACCCAAACCCTAACCCTACCCGAAACCTAACCCTAACCTAACCCGCACCCGAACCTGAACCCTAACCCTAACCCTAACCCGAAACCTAAACCTAACCCGAACCCTAACCCTAACCCTAACCTAACCCTAACCCTAACCCTAACCCTAACCCTAACCCTAACCCTAAACCTAACCCTAACCCGAACCCTAACCCTAACCCCTAACCCTAACCCTAACCCTAACCCGAACCCTAACCCTAACCGTAACCCTAACCCGAACCCGAACCCTAACCCTAACCCGAACCAGAACCCTATCCCTAACCTAACCCGAACCCTAACCCTAACCCGAAACCTAACCCTAACCCTAACCCGAACCCGAACCCTAACCATAACCCTAACCCTAACCCCAACCCTAACCCGAAACCTAACCCGAACCCTAACCCGAACCCTAACCCCTAACCCTAACCCGAACCCGAACCCTAACCCGAACACGAACTCTAACCCTAACCCGAACATGAACCCTAACCCTAACCCGAACCCGAACACGAACCCTAACCCTAACTCTAACCCGAACCCTAACTCTAACCGTAACCCTTACCCTAACCCGAACCCTAACCCTAACCCTAACCCGAACCCTAATCCGAACCCTAACTCTAACCCGAACCCTAAACAGAACCCTAACCCGAAACCTAAACCTAACGCTAACCCTAACCCTACCCCGAAACCTAACCCTAAACCTAACCCTAACCCTAACACGAACCCTAACTCTAACCCTAACCCTAACCCTAACCCTAACCCAAACCCTAACCCTAACCCTAACCCTAACCCGAAACCTCACCCTAACCCTAACCCCGAACCCGAACCCTAACCCTAACCCTAACACGAACCCTAACCCTAACCCTAACCCCGAACCCGAACCCTAAACCTAACCCTAACACGAACCCTAACCCTAACCCTAACCCGAACCCTAACCCTAACCCTAACCCTAACCCGAACCCGAAACCTAACCCTAACCTTAACCCGAAACCTAACCCTAACCCTAACCCGAACCCTAACCCTAACACGAACCCTAACCCTAACCCGAAAACTAACCCTAACCCTAACCCGAACCCGAACCCGAACCCTAACCCTAACCCTAACCCCAACCCTAACCCTAAGCCGAACCCGAACCCTACCCCGAACCCGAACCCTAACCCTAAACCTAACCCTAACCCTCACCCTAACCCTAACCCCGAAACCGAACCCTAACCCTAAACCTAATCCGAACCCTAACCCGAACCCTAACCCGAACCCCAACCCTAACCCTAACCCGAACCCGAACCCGAACCCTAAACCTAACCCGAACCCTAACCCCACCCTAACCCTAACCCTAACCCTAACCGGAACCCTAACCCTAAACCTAACCCGACCCCTAACCCGAACCCTAACACGAAACCTAACCCTAACCCTAACCCTAACCCTAACCCTAACCCGAAACCAGACCCTAACCCTAACCCGAACCCTAACCGTATCCCTAACCCTAACCCTAACCCGAACCCTAACCCTAACCCGAAACATAACCCTAACCCTAAACCTAACCCGAAACCTAAACCTAACCCGAAACCTAACCCTAAACCTAACCCGAACCCTAACCCGAACCCTAACCCTAACCCTAACCCGAACCCTAACCCTAACGCGAACCCTAACCATAACCCTAACCCGAACCCTCAACCTAACCCTAACCCAAACCCTAACCGTAACCCGAACAATAACCCTAACCCTAACCCTAACCCTAACCCGAACACTAAGCCTAACCCTAACCCGAACCCTAACCCGAACCCTAACCCTAACCCTAACCTGAACACTAACCCCTAACCCTAACCCGAACCCTAACACTAACCCGAACCCGAACCCTAACCCTAACCCGAAACCTAACCCTAACCCAAACCCTAACCCTACCCGAAACCTAACCCTAACCTAACCCGCACCCGAACCTGAACCCTAACCCTAACCCTAACCCGAAACCTAAACCTAACCCGAACCCTAACCCTAACCCTAACCTAACCCTAACCCTAACCCTAACCCTAACCCTAACCCTAAACCTAACCCTAACCCGAACCCTAACCCTAACCCCTAACCCTAACCCTAACCCTAACCCGAACCCTAACCCTAACCGTAACCCTAACCCGAACCCGAACCCTAACCCTAACCCGAACCAGAACCCTATCCCTAACCTAACCCGAACCCTAACCCTAACCCGAAACCTAACCCTAACCCTAACCCGAACCCGAACCCTAACCATAACCCTAACCCTAACCCCAACCCTAACCCGAAACCTAACCCGAACCCTAACCCGAACCCTAACCCCTAACCCTAACCCGAACCCGAACCCTAACCCGAACACGAACTCTAACCCTAACCCGAACATGAACCCTAACCCTAACCCGAACCCGAACACGAACCCTAACCCTAACTCTAACCCGAACCCTAACTCTAACCGTAACCCTTACCCTAAACCGAACCCTAACCCTAACACTAACCCGAACCCTAATCCGAACCCTAACTCTAACCCGAACCCTAAACAGAACCCTAACCCGAAACCTAAACCTAACGCTAACCCTAACCCTACCCCGAAACCTAACCCTAAACCTAACCCTAACCCTAACACGAACCCTAACTCTAACCCTAACCATAACCCGAACCCTAACCCTAACCCGAAACCTAACCCTAACCCTAACCCTAACCCGAACCCTAACCCGAAACCTAACCCTAAACCAAACCCGAACCCAAACCCTAACACCTAACCCTAACCCGAACCCGAACCCTAAACCTAACCCTAACCCTAACCTTACCCTAACCCGAACCCGAACCCTATCCCTAACCCGAACCCTAACCCGAACCCTAACCCTAACCCTAACCTGAACACTAACCCCTAACCCTAACCCGAACCCTAACACTAACCCGAACCCGAACCCTAACCCTAACCCGAACCCTAACCCTAACCCGAACCCTAACCCTACCCGAAACCTAACCTTAACCTAACCCGAACCCGAACCCGAACCCTAACCCTAACCCTAACCCAAACCCTAAACCTAACCCGAACCCTAACCCTAACCCTAACCCGAACCCTAACCCTAACCCTAAACCGAACCCTAACCCTAACCCGAAACCTAACCCTAACCCGAACCCGAACCCGAACCCTAACCCTAAACCGAACCCTAACCCTAACCCTAACCCTAACCCGAAAACTAACCCTAAACCTAACCCTAACCCGAACCCGAATCCGAACCCTAACCCTAACCCGAACCCTAACCCTAACCCTGACCCGAACACTAACCCAAACCCGAACCCTAACCCGAACCCGAACCCTAACCCTAACCCGAACCCGAACCCTAACCCTAACCGGAACCCTAACCCTAACCCTAACCCGAACACAAAACTTAACACGAACCCTAACCCTAACCTTAACCCGAACCCAAACCCTAACACGAAACCTAACCCTAACCCGAAACCGAACCCTAAACCTAACCCTAAAACTAACCCGCACACTAACCCTAACCCGAACCCGAACACTAACCCTAACCCTAACCCTAAACCTAACCCTAACCCGAACCCTAACCCTAACCCAAAACCGAAACCTAACCCTAACCCTAACCCTAACCCTAACCCTAACCCTAATATCAACCCTAAATCTAACACTAACCCTAACGCTAACCCGAACCCTAACCCTAACCCTAAACCTAACCCTAACCCGAACCCGAACCCTAACACTAACCCGAACCCTAACCCTAACCCGAACCCTAACCCTAACCCTAACCCTAACCCGAACCCTAACCCTAAACCGAACCCTAACCTGAACTCGAACCCTAACCATAACCCGACTCCGAAACCTAACCCTAACCCGAACCCTAACCCTAACCCGAAACCGAACCCTAACCCTAATCCGAAACCTAACCCTAACCCGAACCCTAACCCTAATCTTAAGCCTAACCCTTACCCGAACCCTAACCCTAACCCTAACCCTAACCCAAACCCTAACCCTAACCCTAACCCTAACCCGAAACCTCACCCTAACCCTAACCCCGAACCTGAACCCTAACCCTAACCCGAAACCTAAACCGAACCCACCCTAACCCGAACCCTAACCCTAACCTGAAACCTAACCCTAACCCTAAACCTAACCCGAAACCTAAACCTAACCCGAAACCTAACCCTAAACCTAACCACAACCCTAACCCTAACCCGAACCCTAACCCTAACCCGAACCCGAACCCTAACCCTAACCCGAAACCTAAACCGAACCCACCCTAACCCGAACCCTAACCCTAACCCGAAACATAACCCTAACCCTAAACCTAACCCGAAACCTAAACCTAACCCGAAACCTAACCCTAAACCTAACCCGAACCCTAACCCGAACCCTAACCCTAACCCTAACCCGAACCCTAACCCTAACGCGAACCCTAACCATAACCCTAACCCGAACCCTCAACCTAACCCTAACCCAAACCCTAACCGTAACCCGAACAATAACCCTAACCCTAACCCTAACCCTAACCCGAACACTAAGCCTAACCCTAACCCGAACCCTAACCCGAACCCTAACCCTAACCCTAACCTGAACACTAACCCCTAACCCTAACCCGAACCCTAACCCTAACCCGAACCCTAACCCAAACCCGAACACTAACCCTAACCTGAACCCTAACAATAACCCTAACCCTAACCCGAACTCTAACCCGAACCCTAAGTCTAACCCGAACCCTAAACCGAACCCTAACCCGAACCCTAACCCTAACCCTAACCTGAATCCGAAACATTACCCTAACACTAACCCTAACCCAAACACTAAGCCTAACCCTAACCCTAACCCTAACCCTAACCCCTAACCCTAACCCGAACCCTAAACCTAACCCGAACCCTAACTCTAACCCTAACCTGAACCCTAACCCTAACCCTAACCCTAACCCTAACTCGAACCCTAAACCGAACCCTAACCCTAACCCTAACCCTAACGCGAACGCTAACCCGAACTCTAACTCGACCCTAACCCTAACCCCTAAACCTAACCCTAACCCGAAACCTAACCCTAACCCGAACCCGTACCCAAACACGAACCCTAACCCGAACCCGAACCCTAACCCTAACCCGAAACCGAACCCTAACCCGAAACCTAACCCGAACCCTAACCCTAACCCTAACCCGAACCCTAACCCTAATCTAAACTCTAACCCAAACCCTAACCCGAATCCTAAACCGAACCCTAACCCTAACCCGAACCCTAACCCTAACCCGAACCCGAACCCGAACCCTAACCCTAAACCGAACCCTAACCCTAACCCTAACCCTAAACCGAAAACTAACCCTAACCCTAACCCGAACCCGAACCCGAACCCTAACCCTAACCCTAACCCGAACCCTAACACTAACCCGAACCCTAACCCTAACCCTAACCCGAACCCTAACCCTAACCCTAAGCCGAACCCTAACCCTAACCCGAACCCTAACCCTAACCCGAACCCGAACCCGAACCCTAACCCTAACCCGAACCCTAACCCTAACCCTAACCCGAACCCTAACCCAAAACCGAACCCTAACCCTAACCCGAACCCTAACCCTAACCCGAACCCGAACCCTAACCCTAACTCTAACCCTAACCCGAACCCTAACCCTAAACCTAACCCTAAACACAACTCTAACCCGAACCCTAACCCGAACCCTAACCTGAACCCTAACCCCTAACACTAACCCGAAAACGAACCCTACCCCGAACCCGAACCCTAACCCTAAACCTAACCTTAACCCTCACCCTAAACCTAACCACGAACCCGAAAACTAACCCTAACCCTAACCCGAACCCTAACCCGAACCCTAACCCGAACCCCAACCCTAACCCTAACCCGAACCCGAACCCGAACCCTAACCCTAACCCGAACCCTAACCCCACCCTAACCCTAACCCTAACCCTAACCGGAACCCTAACCCTAACCCTAACCCGACCCCTAACCCGAACCCTAACACGAAACCTAACCCTAACCCTCAACCTAACCCTAACCCAAACCCTAACCGTAACCCGAACAGTAACCCTAACCCTAACCCTAACCCTAACCCGAAACCTAACCCTAAACCTAACCCTAAACCGAACCCAGCCCGAACCCTAACCCTAACCCTAACCTGAACACTAACCCCTAACCCTAACCCGAACCCTAAGCCGAACCCTAACCCTAAACCTAACCCGAAACCTAACCCTAACCCTATCCCTAACCCGAACCCTCACCGTAACCCTAACTCTAACCCTAAACCTAACCCTTAACCGAACCCTAACTCTAACACGAACCCTAACCCGAAACCTAACCCTAACCCTAACCCTAACCCGAACCCTAACCCTAACCCGAACCCTAACCCGAAACCGAACCCTAACCCTAACCCTAACCCTAACCCGAACTTTAACCCGAACCCTAACCCGAACCCGAACCCTAACCATAACCCTAACCCTAACCCGAACACTAACCCTAACCCGATCCCTAACCCTAAACCTAACCCTAACCCTAACCCGAAACCATCCCTAACCCTAACCTAACCCTAATCCGAACCCTAACCCTAACCCTAACCCTAACCCTAACACTAACCCCTAACCCTAACCCGAAACCTAACCCTAAACCTAACCCGAACCCGAACCCTAACCCCTAACCCTAACCCGAACCCGAACCCTAAACCTAACCCTAACCCTAACCCTAACACGAACCCGAACCCTATCACTAACCCGAACCCTAACCCTAACCCTAACCCGAACCCAAAACCTAACCCGAACCCTAACCCTAACCTTAACCCGAACCCAAACCCTAACACGAAACCTAACCCTAACCCGAACCCGAACCCTAACCCTAACCCTAAACCTAACCCGCACACTAACCCTAACCCGAACCCGAACACTAACCCTAACCCTAACCCTAAACCTAACCCTAACCCGAACCCTAACCCTACCCAAAACCGAAACCTAACCCTAACCCTAACCCTAACCCTAACCCTAACCCTAACCCTAAACCTAACCCTAACATCAACCCTAAATCTAACACTAACCCTAACGCTAACCCGAACCCTAACCCTAACCCTAAACCTAACCCTAACCCGAACCCGAACCCTAACACTAACCCGAACCCTAACCCGAACCCTAACCCTAACCCGAACCCTAACCCTACCCGAAACCTAACCCTAACCCTAAACCGAACCCTAACCCTAAACCGAACCCTAACCCTAACCCGAACCCGAACCCGAACCCTAACCCTAAACCGAACCCTAACCCTAACCCTAACCCTAACCCGAACCCTAACCCAAACCCGAACACTAACCCTAACCTGAACCCTAACAATAACCCTAACCCTAACCCGAACTCTAACCCGAACCCTAAGTCTAACCCGAACCCTAAACCGAACCCTAACCCGAACCCTAACCCTAACCCTAACCTGAATCCGAAACATTACCCTAACACTAACCCTAACCCAAACACTAAGCCTAACCCTAACCCTAACCCTAACCCTAACCCCTAACCCTAACCCGAACCCTAAACCTAACCCGAACCCTAACTCTAACCCTAACCTGAACCCTAACTCTAACCCTAACCCTAACCCTAACTCGAACCCTAAACCTAACCCTAACCCTAACCCTAACACGAACCCGAACCCTATCACTAACCCGAACCCTAACCCTAACCCTAACCCGAACCCAAAACCTAACCCGAACCTTAACCCTAACCTTAACCCGAACCCAAACCCTAACACGAAACCTAACCCTAACCCGAACCCGAACCCTAACCCTAACCCTAAACCTAACCCGCACACTAACCCTAACCCGAACCCGAACACTAACCCTAACCCTAACCCTAAACCTAACCCTAACCCGAACCCTAACCCTACCCAAAACCGAAACCTAACCCTAACCCTAACCCTAACCCTAACCCTAACCCTAACCCTAAACTTAACCCTAACATCAACCCTAAATCTAACACTAACCCTAACGCTAACCCGAACCCTAACCCTAACCCTAAACCTAACCCTAACCCGAACCCGAACCCTAACACTAACCCGAACCCTAACCCGAACCCTAACCCTAACCCGAACCCTAACCCTACCCGAAACCTAACCCTAACCCTAAACCGAACCCTAACCCTAAACCGAACCCTAACCCTAACCCGAACCCGAACCCGAACCCTAACCCTAAACCGAACCCTAACCCTAACCCTAACCCTAACCCGAACCCTAACCCAAACCCGAACACTAACCCTAACCTGAACCCTAACAATAACCCTAACCCTAACCCGAACTCTAACCCGAACCCTAAGTCTAACCCGAACCCTAAACCGAACCCTAACCCGAACCCTAACCCTAACCCTAACCTGAATCCGAAACATTACCCTAACACTAACCCTAACCCAAACACTAAGCCTAACCCTAACCCTAACCCTAACCCTAACCCCTAACCCTAACCCGAACCCTAAACCTAACCCGAACCCTAACTCTAACCCTAACCTGAACCCTAACCCTAACCCTAACCCTAACCCTAACTCGAACCCTAAACCGAACCCTAACCCTAACCCTAACCCTAACGCGAACGCTAACCCGAACTCTAACTCGACCCTAACCCTAACCCCTAAACCTAACCCTAACCCGAAACCTAACCCTAACCCGAACCCGTACCCAAACACGAACCCTAACCCGAACCCGAACCCTAACCCTAACCCGAAACCGAACCCTAACCCTAACCCGAAACCTAATCCTAACCCTAACCCGACCCCGAACCCGAACCCTAACCCTAACCCTAACCCGAACCCTAACCCTAACCCGAACCCTAACCCTAACCCTAACCCGAACCCTAACCCTAACCCTAACCCGAAACCTAACCCTAACCCGAAACCTAACCCTAACCCGAACCCGAACCCGAACCCTAACCCTAACCCGAACCCTAACCCTAACCCTAACCCGAACCCTAACCCAAACCCGAACCCTAACCCGAACCCGAACCCTAACCCTAACCCGAACCCGAACCCTAACCCTAACCCGAACCCTAACCCTAAACCTAACCCTAAACACAACCCTAACCCGAAGCCTAACCCAAACCCTAACCCGAACCCTAACCCCTAACACTAACCCGAACCCGAACCCTAGCCCGAACCCGAACCCTAAACCTAACGCTAACCCTAACCCTCACCCTAACCCTAACCCCGAACCCGAACCCTAACCCTAACCCTAACCCGAACCCTAACCCGAACCCTAACCCGAACCCCAACACTAACCCTAACCCGAACCCGAACCCGAACCCTAACCCTAACCCGAACCCTAACCCCACCCTAACCCTAACCCTAACCCTAACCGGTACCCTAACCCTAACCCTAACCCGACCCCTAACCCGAACCCTAACACGAACCCTAACCCTAACACTAACCCTAACCCTAACCCTAACCCGAAACCTAACCCTAACCCTAACCCGAACCCTAACCGTAACCATAACCATAACCCTAAACCTAACCCTAACCCGGACCCGAACCCTAACCCTTACCCGAAACCTAAACCGAACCCACCCTAACCCGAACCCTAACCCTAACCCGAAACCTAACCCTAACCTAAACCTAACCCGAAACCTAAACCTAACCCGAACCCTAACCCTAAACCTAACCCGAACCCTAACCCGAAACCTAACCCTAAACCTAACCCGAAACCTAACCCTAACCCAAACCCTAACCGTAACCCGAACAATAACCCTAACCCTAACCCTAACACTAACCAGAACCCTAACCCTAATCCTAACCCGAACCCTAACCCGAACCCTAACCCTAACCCTAACCTGAACACTAACCCCTAACACTAACCCTAACCCGAACCCTAACACGAACCCTAACTCTAACCCAAACCCTAACCCTAACCTTAACCCTAACCCGAACCCTAACCCTAACCCTAACTCTAACCCTAAACCTAACCCTAAACCGAACCCTAACCCTAACCCGAACCCTAAAGCGAAACCTAACCCTAACCCTAACCCTACCCGAACCCTAACCCTAAACCGAACCCTAACCCAAAACCGAACCCTAACCCTAACCCTAACCCTAACCCGAACTTTAACCCCAACCCTAACCCTAACCCGAACCCTAACCCTAACCCGAACCCTAACCCGAACACTAAACCTAACCCGATCCCTAACCCTAAACCTAACCATAACCCTAACCCGAACCCTAACCCTAACCCTAACCTAACCCTAATCCGAACCCTAACCCTAACCCTAACGCTAACCCTAACACAAACCCCTAAACCTAACCCGAAACCTAACCCTAAACCTAACCCGAACCTGAACCCTAACCCCTAACCCTAACCCGAACACGAACCCTAAACCTAACCCTAACCCTAACCCTAACCCTAACCCGAACCCGAACCCTAACCCTAACCCTAACCCGAACCCGAACCCTAACCCGAACCCTAACCCTAACCTTAACCCGAACCCAAACCCTAACACGAAACATAACCCTAACACGAACCCGAACCCTAACCCTAACCCTAAACCTAACCTGCACACTAACCCTAACCCGAACCCGAACCCAACCCTAATCCTAACCCGAACCCTAACCCTAACCCGAACCCTAACCCTACCCGAAACCTAACCCTAACCTAACCCGAACCCGAACCCGAACCCTAAATCTAACCCTAACCCGAACCCTAAACCTAACCCGAACCCTAACCCTAACCCTAACCCGAACCCTAACCCTAACCCTAAACCGAACCCTAACCCTAACCCGAACCCTAAGCCTAACCCGAACCCGAACCCGAAACCTAACCCTAAACCGAACCCTAACCTTAACCCTAACCCTAACCCGAACCCTAACCCTAAACCGAACCCTAACCTGAACTCGAACCCTAACCATAACCCGACTCCGAAACCTAACCCTAACCCGAACCCTAACCCTAACCCGAAACCGAACCCTAACCCTAATCCGAAACCTAACCCTAACCCGAACCCTAACCCTAATCTTAAGCCTAACCCTTACCCGAACCCTAACCCTAACCCTAACCCTAACCCTAACCCAAACCCTAACCCTAACCCTAACCCTAACCCGAAACCTCACCCTAACCCTAACCCCGAACCTGAACCCTAACCCTAACCCGAAACCTAAACCGAACCCACCCTAACCCGAACCCTAACCCTAACCTGAAACCTAACCCTAACCCTAAACCTAACCCGAAACCTAAACCTAACCCGAAACCTAACCCTAAACCTAACCACAACCCTAACCCTAACCCGAACCCTAACCCTAACCCGAACCCGAACCCTAACCCTAACCCGAAACCTAAACCGAACCCACCCTAACCCGAACCCTAACCCTAACCCGAAACATAACCCTAACCCTAAACCTAACCCGAAACCTAAACCTAACCCGAAACCTAACCCTAAACCTAACCCGAACCCTAACCCGAACCCTAACCCTAACCCTAACCCGAACCCTAACCCTAACGCGAACCCTAACCATAACCCTAACCCGAACCCTCAACCTAACCCTAACCCAAACCCTAACCGTAACCCGAACAATAACCCTAACCCTAACCCTAACCCTAACCCGAACACTAAGCCTAACCCTAACCCGAACCCTAACCCGAACCCTAACCCTAACCCTAACCTGAACACTAACCCCTAACCCTAACCCGAACCCTAACACTAACCCGAACCCGAACCCTAACCCTAACCCGAAACCTAACCCTAACCCAAACCCTAACCCTACCCGAAACCTAACCCTAACCTAACCCGCACCCGAACCTGAACCCTAACCCTAACCCTAACCCGAAACCTAAACCTAACCCGAACCCTAACCCTAACCCTAACCTAACCCTAACCCTAACCCTAACCCTAACCCTAACCCTAACCCTAAACCTAACCCTAACCCGAACCCTAACCCTAACCCCTAACCCTAACCCTAACCCTAACCCGAACCCTAACCCTAACCGTAACCCTAACCCGAACCCGAACCCTAACCCTAACCCGAACCAGAACCCTATCCCTAACCTAACCCGAACCCTAACCCTAACCCGAAACCTAACCCTAACCCTAACCCGAACCCGAACCCTAACCATAACCCTAACCCTAACCCCAACCCTAACCCGAAACCTAACCCGAACCCTAACCCGAACCCTAACCCCTAACCCTAACCCGAACCCGAACCCTAACCCGAACACGAACTCTAACCCTAACCCGAACATGAACCCTAACCCTAACCCGAACCCGAACACGAACCCTAACCCTAACTCTAACCCGAACCCTAACTCTAACCGTAACCCTTACCCTAACCCGAACCCTAACCCTAACCCTAACCCGAACCCTAATCCGAACCCTAACTCTAACCCGAACCCTAAACAGAACCCTAACCCGAAACCTAAACCTAACGCTAACCCTAACCCTACCCCGAAACCTAACCCTAAACCTAACCCTAACCCTAACACGAACCCTAACTCTAACCCTAACCCTAACCCTAACCCTAACCCAAACCCTAACCCTAACCCTAACCCTAACCCGAAACCTCACCCTAACCCTAACCCCGAACCCGAACCCTAACCCTAACCCTAACACGAACCCTAACCCTAACCCTAACCCCGAACCCGAACCCTAAACCTAACCCTAACACGAACCCTAACCCTAACCCTAACCCGAACCCTAACCCTAACCCTAACCCTAACCCGAACCCGAAACCTAACCCTAACCTTAACCCGAAACCTAACCCTAACCCTAACCCGAACCCTAACCCTAACACGAACCCTAACCCTAACCCGAAAACTAACCCTAACCCTAACCCGAACCCGAACCCGAACCCTAACCCTAACCCTAACCCCAACCCTAACCCTAAGCCGAACCCGAACCCTACCCCGAACCCGAACCCTAACCCTAAACCTAACCCTAACCCTCACCCTAACCCTAACCCCGAAACCGAACCCTAACCCTAAACCTAATCCGAACCCTAACCCGAACCCTAACCCGAACCCCAACCCTAACCCTAACCCGAACCCGAACCCGAACCCTAAACCTAACCCGAACCCTAACCCCACCCTAACCCTAACCCTAACCCTAACCGGAACCCTAACCCTAAACCTAACCCGACCCCTAACCCGAACCCTAACACGAAACCTAACCCTAACCCTAACCCTAACCCTAACCCTAACCCGAAACCAGACCCTAACCCTAACCCGAACCCTAACCGTATCCCTAACCCTAACCCTAACCCGAACCCTAACCCTAACCCGAAACATAACCCTAACCCTAAACCTAACCCGAAACCTAAACCTAACCCGAAACCTAACCCTAAACCTAACCCGAACCCTAACCCGAACCCTAACCCTAACCCTAACCCGAACCCTAACCCTAACGCGTACCCTAACCATAACCCTAACCCGAACCCTCAACCTAACCCTAACCCAAACCCTAACCGTAACCCGAACAATAACCCTAACCCTAACCCTAACCCTAACCCGAACACTAAGCCTAACCCTAACCCGAACCCTAACCCGAACCCTAACCCTAACCCTAACCTGAACACTAACCCCTAACCCTAACCCGAACCCTAACACTAACCCGAACCCGAACCCTAACCCTAACCCGAAACCTAACCCTAACCCAAACCCTAACCCTACCCGAAACCTAACCCTAACCTAACCCGCACCCGAACCTGAACCCTAACCCTAACCCTAACCCGAAACCTAAACCTAACCCGAACCCTAACCCTAACCCTAACCTAACCCTAACCCTAACCCTAACCCTAACCCTAACCCTAACCCTAACCCTAACCCGAACCCTAACCCTAACCCCTAACCCTAACCCTAACCCTAACCCGAACCCTAACCCTAACCGTAACCCTAACCCGAACCCGAACCCTAACCCTAACCCGAACCAGAACCCTATCCCTAACCTAACCCGAACCCTAACCCTAACCCGAAACCTAACCCTAACCCTAACCCGAACCCGAACCCTAACCATAACCCTAACCCTAACCCCAACCCTAACCCGAAACCTAACCCGAACCCTAACCCGAACCCTAACCCCTAACCCTAACCCGAACCCGAACCCTAACCCGAACACGAACTCTAACCCTAACCCGAACATGAACCCTAACCCTAACCCGAACCCGAACACGAACCCTAACCCTAACTCTAACCCGAACCCTAACTCTAACCGTAACCCTTACCCTAAACCGAACCCTAACCCTAACACTAACCCGAACCCTAATCCGAACCCTAACTCTAACCCGAACCCTAAACAGAACCCTAACCCGAAACCTAAACCTAACGCTAACCCTAACCCTACCCCGAAACCTAACCCTAAACCTAACCCTAACCCTAACACGAACCCTAACTCTAACCCTAACCCTAACCCTAACCCTAACCCAAACCCTAACCCTAACCCTAACCCTAACCCGAAACCTCACCCTAACCCTAACCCCGAACCCGAACCCTAACCCTAACCCTAACACGAACCCTAACCCTAACCCTAACCCCGAACCCGAACCCTAAACCTAACCCTAACACGAACCCTAACCCTAACCCTAACCCGAACCCTAACCCTAACCCTAACCCTAACCCGAACCCGAAACCTAACCCTAACCTTAACCCGAAACCTAACCCTAACCCTAACCCGAACCCTAACCCTAACACGAACCCTAACCCTAACCCGAAAACTAACCCTAACCCTAACCCGAACCCGAACCCGAACCCTAACCCTAACCCTAACCCCAACCCTAACCCTAAGCCGAACCCGAACCCTACCCCGAACCCGAACCCTAACCCTAAACCTAACCCTAACCCTCACCCTAACCCTAACCCCGAAACCGAACCCTAACCCTAAACCTAATCCGAACCCTAACCCGAACCCTAACCCGAACCCCAAACCTAACCCTAACCCGAACCCGAACCCGAACCCTAAACCTAACCCGAACCCTAACCCCACCCTAACCCTAACCCTAACCCTAACCGGAACCCTAACCCTAACCCTAACCCGACCCCTAACCCGAACCCTAACACGAAACCTAACCCTAACCCTAACCCTAACCCTAACCCTAACCCGAAACCTGACCCTAACCCTAACCCGAACCCTAACCGTATCCCTAACCCTAACCCTAACCCGAACCCTAACCCTAACCCGAACCCGAACCCTAACCCTAACCCGAAACCTAAACCGAAACCTAAACCTAACCCGAACCCTAACCCTAAACCTAACCCGAACCCTAACACGAACCCTAACCCTAACCCTAACCCGAACCCTAACCCCAACCCGAACCCTAACCATAACCCTAACCCGAACCCTCAACCTAACCCTAACCCAAACCCTAACCGTAACCCGAACAATAACCCTAACCCTAACCCTAAACCTAACCCGAACCCTAACCCTAACCCTAACCATAACCCGAACCCTAACCCTAACCCGAAACCTAACCCTAACCCTAACCCTAACCCGAACCCTAACCCTAACCCGAAACCTAACCCTAAACCAAACCCGAACCCAAACCCTAACACCTAACCCTAACCCGAACCCGAACCCTAAACCTAACCCTAACCCTAACCTTACCCTAAGCCGAACCCGAACCCTATCCCTAACCCGAACCCTAACCCGAACCCTAACCCTAACCCTAACCTGAACACTAACCCCTAACCCTAACCCGAACCCTAACACTAACCCGAACCCGAACCCTAACCCTAACCCGAACCCTAACCCTAACCCGAACCCTAACCCTACCCGAAACCTAACCTTAACCTAACCCGAACCCGAACCCGAACCCTAACCCTAACCCTAACCCAAACCCTAAACCTAACCCGAACCCTAACCCTAACCCTAACCCGAACCCTAACCCTAACCCTAAACCGAACCCTAACCCTAACCCGAAACCTAACCCTAACCCGAACCCGAACCCGAACCCTAACCCTAAACCGAACCCTAACCCTAACCCTAACCCTAACCCGAAAACTAACCCTAAACCTAACCCTAACCCGAACCCGAATCCGAACCCTAACCCTAACCCGAACCCTAACCCTAACCCTGACCCGAACACTAACCCAAACCCGAACCCTAACCCGAACCCGAACCCTAACCCTAACCCGAACCCGAACCCTAACCCTAACCGGAACCCTAACCCTAACCCTAACCCGAACACAAAACTTAACACGAACCCTAACCCTAACCTTAACCCGAACCCAAACCCTAACACGAAACCTAACCCTAACCCGAAACCGAACCCTAAACCTAACCCTAAAACTAACCCGCACACTAACCCTAACCCGAACCCGAACACTAACCCTAACCCTAACCCTAAACCTAACCCTAACCCGAACCCTAACCCTAACCCAAAACCGAAACCTAACCCTAACCCTAACCCTAACCCTAACCCTAACCCTAATATCAACCCTAAATCTAACACTAACCCTAACGCTAACCCGAACTCTAACCCTAACCCTAAACCTAACCCTAACCCGAACCCGAACCCTAACACTAACCCGAACCCTAACCCTAACCCGAACCCTAACCCTAACCCAAACCCTAACCCTACCCGAAACCTAACCCTAACCTAACCCGAACCCGAACCCGAACCCTAACCCTAACCCTAACCTGAACCCTAAACCTAACCCGAACCCTAACCCTAACCCTAACCCGAAACCTAACCCTAACCCTAAACCGAACCCTAACCCTAAACCGAACCCTAACCCTAACCCGAACCCGAACCCGAACCCTAACCCTCAACCTAACCCTAACCCTAACCCTAACCCTAACCCGAATCCTAACCCAAACCCGAACCCTAACCCGAACTCGAACCCTAAGCATAACCCGACCCCGAAACCTAACCCTAACCCGAACCCTAACCCTAACCCGAACCCTAAACCTAACCCGAACCCTAACAATAACCCAAACCCTAACCCGAACCCTAACCCGAACCCTAACTCTAACCCGAACCCTAAACCGAACCCTAACCCGAACCCTAACCCTAACCCTAACCTGAATCCGAAACCTAACCCTAACCCTAACCCTAACCCAAACACTAACCCTAACCCTAACCCTAACCCTAACCCTAACCCCTAACCCTAACCCGAACCCTAAACCTAACCCGAACCCTTACCCTAATCCTAACCCGAACCCTAACCCTAACCCTAACCCTAACCCAAACACGAACCCTAACCCGAACCCGAACCCTACCCTAACCTGAACCCGAACCCTAACCCTAACCCTAACCCTAACCCGAACCCTAACCCTAAACCTAAACCTAAACTCAACTTTAACCCGAACCCTAACCCGAACCCTAACACGAACCCTAACCCCTAACACTAACCCGAACCCGAACCCTACCCCGAACCCGAACCCTAACCCTAAACCTAACCCTAACCCTCACCCTAACCCTAACCCCGAACCCGAACCTTAACCCTAACCCTAATCCGAACCCTAACCCGAACCCTAACCCGAACCCCAACCCTAACCCTAACCCGAACCCGAACCCTAAACCTAACCCGAACCCTAACCCCACCCTAACCCTAACCCTAACCCTAACCGGAACCCTAACCCTAACCCTAACCCGACCCCTAACCCGAACCCTAACACGAAACCTAACCCTAACCCTAACCCTAACCCTAACCCGAAACCTGACCCTAACCCTAACCCGAACCCTAACCGTAACCCTAACCCTAACCCTAACCCGAACCCTAACCCTAACCAGAACCCGAACCCTAACCCGAACCCTAACCCAAACCCTAACCCGAACCCTAACCCCAACCCGAACCCTAACCATAACCCTAACCCGAACCCTCAACCTAACCCTAACCCAAACCCTAACCGTAACCCGAACAATAACCCTAACCCTAAACCTAACCCTAACCCTAACCCGAATCCTAACCCTAACCCTAACCCGAACCCAAACCCTAACCCTAACCCGAAACCTAACCCTAACCCTAACCCTAACCCGAACCCTAACCCTAACCCGAAAACTAACCCTAAACCTAACCCGAACCCGACCCCTAACACCTAACCCTAACCCGAACCCGAACCCTTAACCTAACCCTAACCCTAACCTTACCCTAACCCGAACCCGAACTCTATCCCTAACCCGAACCCTAACCCGAACCCTAACCCTAACCCTAACCTGAACACTAACCCCTAACCCTAACCCGAACCCTAACACTAACCCGAACCCGAACCCTAACACTAACCCGAACCCTAACCCTAACCCGAACCCTAACCGTACCCGAAACCTAACCCTAACCTAACCCGAACCCGAACGCGAACCCTAACCCTAACCCTAACCCAAACCCTAAACCTAACCCGAACCCTAACCCTAACCCTAACCCGAACACTAACCCTAACCCTAAACCGAACCCTAACCCTAACCCGAACCCTAACCCTAACCCTAACCCGAACCCGAACCCGAACCCTAACCCTAAACCGAACCCTAACCCTAACCCTAACCCTAAACCGAAAACTAACCCTAACCCTAACCCGAACCCGAACCCGAACCCTAACCCTAACCCTATCCCGAACCCTAACACTAACCCGAACCCTAACCCTAACCCTATCCCGAACCCTAACACTAACCCTAAGCCGAACCCTAACCCTAACCCGAACCCTAACCCTAACCCGAACCCGAACCCGAACCCTAACCCTAACCCGAACCCGAACCCGAACCCTAACCCTAACCCTAACCCTAACCCAAACCCTAACCCTAAACCTAACCCTAAACACAACTGTAACCCGAACCATAACCCGAACCCTAACCGGAACCCTAACCCCTAAGACTAACCCGAACCCGAACCCTACCCCGAACCCGAACCCTAACCCTAAACCTAACCTTAACCCTCACCCTAAACCTAACCCCGAACCTGAACCCTAACCCTAACCCTAACCCGAACCCTAACCCGAACCCTAACCCGAACCCCAACCCTAACCCTAACCCGAACCCGAACCCGAACCCGAACCCTAACCCTAAACCGAACCCTAACCCCACCCTAACCCTAACCCTAAGCCTAACCGGAACCCTAACCCCTACCCTAACCCGACCCCTAACCCGAACCCTAACACGAAACCTAACCCTAACCCTAAACCTAACCCTAACCCGAACACTGACCCTAACCCTAACCCGAACCCTAACCGTAACCCTAACCCTAACCCTAACCCGAACCCTAACCCTAACCCGAACCCGAACCTTAACCCTAACCCGAAACCTAAACCGAACCCACCCTAACCCGAACCCTAACCCTAACCAGAAACCTAACCCTAACCCTAAACCTAACCCGAAACCTAAACCTAACCCGAACCCTAACCCTAAACCTAACCCGAACCCTAAACCGAACCCTAACCCTAACCCTAACCCGAACCCTAACCCCAACCCGAACCCTAACCATAACCCTAACCCGAACCCTCAACCTAACCCTAACACAAACCCTAACCGTAACCCGAACAATAACCCTAACACTAACCCTAACCCTAACCGAACCCTAACACTAACCCTAACCCTAACCCGAACCCTAAACCGAACCCTAACCCTAACCTGAACACTAACCCCTAACCCTAACCCGAACCCAAACCCTAAGCCGAACCCTAAACCTAAACCTAACCCGAAACCTAACCCTAACCCTATCCCTAACCCGAACCCTAACCGTAACCCTAACTCTAACCCTAAACCTAACCCTAAACCGAACCCTAACCCTAACCCGAACCCTAACCCGAAACCTAACCCTAAACCTAACCCTAACCCGAACCCTAACCCTAACCCGAACCCTAACCCGAAACCGAACCCTCACCCTAACCCTAACCCTAAACCTAACCCGAACTTTAACCCGAACCCTAACCCTAACCCGAACCCTAAACATAACCCTAACCCTAACCCGAACACTAACCCTAATCCGATCCCTAACCCTAAACCTAACCCTAACCCTAACCCGAACCCTAACCCTAACCCTAACCTAACCCTAATCCGAACCCTAACCCTAACCCTAACCCTAACCCTAACACTAACCCCTAAACCTAACCCGAAACCTAACCCTAAACCTAACCCGAACCCGAAGCCTAACACCTAACCCTAACCCGAACCCTAAACCTAACCCTAACCCTAACCCTAACCCTAACCCTAACCCGAAACCGAACCCTATCCCTAACCCGAACCCTAACCCTAACCCTAACCCGAGCCCAAAACCTAACCCGAACCCTAACCCTAACCTTAACCCGAACCCAAACCCTAACACGAAACCTAACCCTAACCCGAACCCGAACCCTAACCCTAAACCTAACCCTAACCCGAACCCGAACCCTAACACTAACCCGAACCCTAACCCAAACCCTAACCCTAACGCGAACCCTAACCCTAACCGAAACCTAACCCTAACCTAACCCGAACCCGAACCCGAACCCTAACCCTAACCCTAACCCGAACCCTAAACCTAACCCGAACCCTAACCCTAACCCTAACCCGAACCCTAAACCTAACCCTAAACCGAACCCTAACCCTAAAACGAACCCTAACCCTAACCCGAACCCGAACCCGAACCCTAACCCTAAACCGAACCCTAACCCTAACCCTAACCCTAACCCGAACCCTACCCAAACCCGAACCCTAACCCGAACTCGAACCCTAACCATAACCCGACCCGAAACCTAACCCTAACCCGAACCCTAACCCTAACCCGAAACCTAACCCTAACCCGAACCCTAACAATAACCCTAACCCTAACCCGCACCCTAACCCGAACCCTAACTCTAACCCGAACCCTAAACCGAACCCTAACCCGAACCCTAACCCTAACCCTAACCTGAATCCGAAACCTAACCCTAACCCTAACCCTAACCCAAACACTAACCCTAACACTAACCCGAACCCAAACCCGAACCCTAACCCTAAACCGAACCCTAACCCCACCCTAACCCTAACCCTAACCCTAACCGGAACCCTAACCCTAACCCTAACCCGACCCCTAACCCGAACCCTAACACGAAACCTAACCCTAACCCTAAACCTAACCCTAACCCGAACACTGACCCTAACACTAACCCGAACCCTAACCGTAACCCTAACCCTAACCCTAACCCGAACCCTAACCCTAACCCGAACCCGAACCTTAACCCTAACCCGAAACCTAAACCGAACCCACCCTAACCCGAACCCTAACCCTAACCCGAAACCTAACCCTAACCCTAAACCTAACCCGAAACCTAAACCTAACCCGAACCCTAACCCTAAACCTAACCCGAACCCTAACCCGAACCCTAACCCTAACCCTAACCCGAACCCTAACCCCAACCCAAACCCTAACCATAACCCTAACCCGAACCCTCAACCTAACCCTAACCCAAACCCTAACCGTAACCCGAACAATAAACCTAACACTAACCCTAACCCTAACCGAACCCTAACACTAACCCTAACCCTAACCCGAACCCTAACCCGAACCCTAACCCTAACCTGAACACTAACCCCTAACCCTAACCCGAACCCAAACCCTAAGCCGAACCCTAAACCTAAACCTAACCCGAAACCTAACCCTAACCCTATCCCTAACCCGAACCCTAACCGTAACCCTAACTCTAACCCTAAACCTAACCCTAAACCGAACCCTAACCCTAACCCGAACCCTAACCCGAAACCTAACCCTAAACCTAACCCTAACCCGAACCCTAACCCTAACCCGAAACCTAACCCGAAACCGAACCCTAACCCTAACCCTAACTCTAAACCTAACCCGAACTTTAACCCGAACCCTAACCCTAACCCGAACCCTAACCATAACCCTAACCCTAACCCGAACACTAACCCTAACCCGATCCCTAACCCTAAACCTAACCCTAACCCTAACCCGAACCCTAACCCTAACCCTAACCTAACCCTAATCCGAACCCTAACCCTAACCCTAACCCTAACCCTAACACTAACCCCTAAACCTAACCCGAAACCTAACCCTAAACCTAACCCGAGCCCAAAACCTAACCCGAACCCTAACCCTAACCTTAACCCGAACCCAAACCCTAACACGAAACCTAACCCGCACACTAAACCTAACCCCAACCCGAACACTAACCCTAATCCTAACCCTAAACCTAACCCTAACCCGAAACCTAAACCGAACCCTATCCCTAACCCGAACCCTAACCCTAACCCTAACCCGAGCCCAAAACCTAACCCGAACCCTAACCCTAACCTTAACCCGAACCCAAACCCTAACACGAAACCTAACCCTAACCCGATCCCGAACCCTAACCCTAACCCTAAACCTAACCCGCACACTAAACCTAACCCGAACCCGAACACTAACCCTAATCCTAACCCTAAACCTAACCCTAACACGAACCCTAACCCTAACCCAAAACCGAAACCTAACCCTAACCCTAACCCTAACCCTAACCCTAACCCTAATATCAACCCTAAATCTAACACTAACCCTAACGCTAACCCGAACCCTAACCCTAACCCTAAACCTAACCCTAACCCGAACCCGAACCCTAACACTAACCCGAACCCTAACCCAAACCCTAACCCTAACCCGAACCCTAACCCTAACCGAAACCTAACCCTAACCTAACCCGAACCCGAACCCGAACCCTAACCCTAACCCTAACCCGAACCCTAAACCTAACCCGAACCCTAACCCCAACCCTAACCCGAACCCTAACCCTAACCCTAAACCGAACCCTAACCCTAAAACGAACCCTAACCCTAACCCGAACCCGAACCCGAAACCTAACCCTAAACCGAACACTAACCCTAACCCTAACCCTAACCCGAACTCTACCCAAACCCAAACCCTAACCCGAACTCGAACCCTAACCATAACCCGACCCCGAAACCTAACCCTAACCCGAACCCTAACCCTAACCCGAACCCTAACCCTAACCCGAACCCTAACAATAACCCTAACCCTAACCCGAACCCTAACCCGAACCCTAACCCTAACCCGAACCCGAACCCGAACCCTAACCCTAACCCGAACCCTAACCCTAAACCTGACCCGAACCCTAACCCAAACCCGAAACCTAACCCGAACCCGAACCCTAACCCTAACCCGAACCCGAACCCTAACCCTAACCCTAACCCGAACCCTAACCCTAACCCGAACCCTAACCCTAAACCTAACCCTAAACACAACTCTAACCCGAACCCTAACCGGAACCCTAACCCGAACCCTAACCCCTAACACTAACCCGAACCCGAACCCTACCCCGAACCCGAACCCTAACCCTAAACCTAACCTTAACCCTCACCCTAAACCTAACCTCGAACCCGAACCCTAACCCTAACCCTAACCCGAACCCTAACCCGAACCCTAACCCGAACCCCAACCCTAACCCTAACCCGAACCCGAACCCGAACCCTAACCCTAACCCTAAACCTAACCTGCACACTAACCCTAACCCGAACCCGAACCCAACCCTAATCCTAACCCGAACCCTAACCCTAACCCGAACCCTAACCCTACCCGAAACCTAACCCTAACCTAACCCGAACCCGAACCCGAACCCTAAATCTAACCCTAACCCGAACCCTAAACCTAACCCGAACCCTAACCCTAACCCTAACCCGAACCCTAACCCTAACCCTAAACCGAACCCTAACCCTAACCCGAACCCTAAGCCTAACCCGAACCCGAACCCGAAACCTAACCCTAAACCGAACCCTAACCTTAACCCTAACCCTAACCCGAACCCTAACCCTAAACCGAACCCTAACCTGAACTCGAACCCTAACCATAACCCGACTCCGAAACCTAACCCTAACCCGAACCCTAACCCTAACCCGAAACCGAACCCTAACCCTAATCCGAAACCTAACCCTAACCCGAACCCTAACCCTAATCTGAAGCCTAACCCTTACCCGAACCCTAACCCTAACCCTAACCCTAACCCTAACCCAAACCCTAACCCTAACCCTAACCCTAACCCGAAACCTCACCCTAACCCTAACCCCGAACCTGAACCCTAACCCTAACCCGAAACCTAAACCGAACCCACCCTAACCCGAACCCTAACCCTAACCTGAAACCTAACCCTAACCCTAAACCTAACCCGAAACCTAAACCTAACCCGAAACCTAACCCTAAACCTAACCACAACCCTAACCCTAACCCGAACCCTAACCCTAACCCGAACCCGAACCCTAACCCTAACCCGAAACCTAAACCGAACCCACCCTAACCCGAACCCTAACCCTAACCCGAAACATAACCCTAACCCTAAACCTAACCCGAAACCTAAACCTAACCCGAAACCTAACCCTAAACCTAACCCGAACCCTAACCCGAACCCTAACCCTAACCCTAACCCGAACCCTAACCCTAACGCGAACCCTAACCATAACCCTAACCCGAACCCTCAACCTAACCCTAACCCAAACCCTAACCGTAACCCGAACAATAACCCTAACCCTAACCCTAACCCTAACCCGAACACTAAGCCTAACCCTAACCCGAACCCTAACCCGAACCCTAACCCTAACCCTAACCTGAACACTAACCCCTAACCCTAACCCGAACCCTAACACTAACCCGAACCCGAACCCTAACCCTAACCCGAAACCTAACCCTAACCCAAACCCTAACCCTACCCGAAACCTAACCCTAACCTAACCCGCACCCGAACCTGAACCCTAACCCTAACCCTAACCCGAAACCTAAACCTAACCCGAACCCTAACCCTAACCCTAACCTAACCCTAACCCTAACCCTAACCCTAACCCTAACCCTAACCCTAAACCTAACCCTAACCCGAACTCTAACCCTAACCCCTAACCCTATCCCTAACCCTAACCCGAACCCTAACCCTAACCGTAACCCTAACCCGAACCCGAACCCTAACCCTAACCCGAACCAGAACCCTATCCCTAACCTAACCCGAACCCTAACCCTAACCCGAAACCTAACCCTAACCCTAACCCGAACCCGAACCCTAACCATAACCCTAACCCTAACCCCAACCCTAACCCGAAACCTAACCCGAACCCTAACCCGAACCCTAACCCCTAACCCTAACCCGAACCCGAACCCTAACCCGAACACGAACTCTAACCCTAACCCGAACATGAACCCTAACCCTAACCCGAACCCGAACACGAACCCTAACCCTAACTCTAACCCGAACCCTAACTCTAACCGTAACCCTTACCCTAACCCGAACCCTAACCCTAACCCTAACCCGAACCCTAATCCGAACCCTAACTCTAACCCGAAACCTAAACAGAACCCTAACCCGAAACCTAAACCTAACGCTAACCCTAACCCTACCCCGAAACCTAACCCTAAACCTAACCCTAACCCTAACACGAACCCTAACTCTAACCCTAACCCTAACCCTAACCCTAACCCAAACCCTAACCCTAACCCTAACCCTAACCCGAAACCTCACCCTAACCCTAACCCCGAACCCGAACCCTAACCCTAACCCTAACACGAACCCTAACCCTAACCCTAACCCCGAACCCGAACCCTAAACCTAACCCTAACACGAACCCTAACCCTAACCCTAACCCGAACCCTAACCCTAACCCTAACCCTAACCCGAACCCGAAACCTAACCCTAACCTTAACCCGAAACCTAACCCTAACCCTAACCCGAACCCTAACCCTAACACGAACCCTAACCCTAACCCGAAAACTAACCCTAACCCTAACCCGAACCCGAACCCGAACCCTAACCCTAACCCTAACCCCAACCCTAACCCTAAGCCGAACCCGAACCCTACCCCGAACCCGAACCCTAACCCTAAACCTAACCCTAACCCTCACCCTAACCCTAACCCCGAAACCGAACCCTAACCCTAAACCTAATCCGAACCCTAACCCGAACCCTAACCCGAACCCCAACCCTAACCCTAACCCGAACCCGAACCCGAACCCTAAACCTAACCCGAACCCTAACCCCACCCTAACCCTAACCCTAACCCTAACCGGAACCCTAACCCTAAACCTAACCCGACCCCTAACCCGAACCCTAACACGAAACCTAACCCTAACCCTAACCCTAACCCTAACCCTAACCCGAAACCAGACCCTAACCCTAACCCGAACCCTAACCGTATCCCTAACCCTAACCCTAACCCGAACCCTAACCCTAACCCGAAACATAACCCTAACCCTAAACCTAACCCGAAACCTAAACCTAACCCGAAACCTAACCCTAAACCTAACCCGAACCCTAACCCGAACCCTAACCCTAACCCTAACCCGAACCCTAACCCTAACGCGAACCCTAACCATAACCCTAACCCGAACCCTCAACCTAACCCTAACCCAAACCCTAACCGTAACCCGAACAATAACCCTAACCCTAACCCTAACCCTAACCCGAACACTAAGCCTAACCCTAACCCGAACCCTAACCCGAACCCTAACCCTAACCCTAACCTGAACACTAACCCCTAACCCTAACCCGAACCCTAACACTAACCCGAACCCGAACCCTAACCCTAACCCGAAACCTAACCCTAACCCAAACCCTAACCCTACCCGAAACCTAACCCTAACCTAACCCGCACCCGAACCTGAACCCTAACCCTAACCCTAACCCGAAACCTAAACCTAACCCGAACCCTAACCCTAACCCTAACCTAACCCTAACCCTAACCCTAACCCTAACCCTAACCCTAACCCTAAACCTAACCCTAACCCGAACCCTAACCCTAACCCCTAACCCTAACCCTAACCCTAACCCGAACCCTAACCCTAACCGTAACCCTAACCCGAACCCGAACCCTAACCCTAACCCGAACCAGAACCCTATCCCTAACCTAACCCGAACCCTAACCCTAACCCGAAACCTAACCCTAACCCTAACCCGAACCCGAACCCTAACCATAACCCTAACCCTAACCCCAACCCTAACCCGAAACCTAACCCGAACCCTAACCCGAACCCTAACCCCTAACCCTAACCCGAACCCGAACCCTAACCCGAACACGAACTCTAACCCTAACCCGAACATGAACCCTAACCCTAACCCGAACCCGAACACGAACCCTAACCCTAACTCTAACCCGAACCCTAACTCTAACCGTAACCCTTACCCTAAACCGAACCCTAACCCTAACACTAACCCGAACCCTAATCCGAACCCTAACTCTAACCCGAACCCTAAACAGAACCCTAACCCGAAACCTAAACCTAACGCTAACCCTAACCCTACCCCGAAACCTAACCCTAAACCTAACCCTAACCCTAACACGAACCCTAACTCTAACCCTAACCCTAACCCTAACCCTAACCCAAACCCTAACCCTAACCCTAACCCTAACCCGAAACCTCACCCTAACCCTAACCCCGAACCCGAACCCTAACCCTAACCCTAACACGAACCCTAACCCTAACCCTAACCCCGAACCCGAACCCTAAACCTAACCCTAACACGAACCCTAACCCTAACCCTAACCCGAACCCTAACCCTAACCCTAACCCTAACCCGAACCCGAAACCTAACCCTAACCTTAACCCGAAACCTAACCCTAACCCTAACCCGAACCCTAACCCTAACACGAACCCTAACCCTAACCCGAAAACTAACCCTAACCCTAACCCGAACCCGAACCCGAACCCTAACCCTAACCCTAACCCCAACCCTAACCCTAAGCCGAACCCGAACCCTACCCCGAACCCGAACCCTAACCCTAAACCTAACCCTAACCCTCACCCTAACCCTAACCCCGAAACCGAACCCTAACCCTAAACCTAATCCGAACCCTAACCCGAACCCTAACCCGAACCCCAAACCTAACCCTAACCCGAACCCGAACCCGAACCCTAAACCTAACCCGAACCCTAACCCCACCCTAACCCTAACCCTAACCCTAACCGGAACCTAACCCTAACCCTAACCCGACCCCTAACCCGAACCCTAACACGAAACCTAACCCTAACCCTAACCCTAACCCTAACCCTAACCCGAAACCTGACCCTAACCCTAACCCGAACCCTAACCGTATCCCTAACCCCTAACCCTAACCCGAACCCTAACCCTAACCCGAACCCGACCCTAACCCTAACCCGAAACCTAAACCGAAACCTAAACCTAACCCGAACCCTAACCCTAAACCTAACCCGAACCCTAACACGAACCCTAACCCTAACCCTAACCCGAACCCTAACCCCAACCCGAACCCTAACCATAACCCTAACCCGAACCCTCAACTAACCCTAACCCAAACCCTAACCGTAACCCGAACAATAACCCTAACCCTAACCCTAAACCTAACCCGAACCCTAACCCTAACCCTAACCATAACCCGAACCCTAACCCTAACCCGAAACCTAACCCTAACCCTAACCCTAACCCGAACCGTAACCCTAACCCGAAACCTAACCCTAAACCAAACCCGAACCCAAACCCTAACACCTAACCCTAACCCGAACCCGAACCCTAAACCTAACCCTAACCCTAACCTTACCCTAACCCGAACCCGAACCCTATCCTAACCCGAACCCTAACCCGAACCCTAACCCTAACCCTAACCTGAACACTAACCCCTAACCCTAACCCGAACCCTAACACTAACCCGAACCCGAACCCTAACCCTAACCCGAACCCTAACCCTAACCCGAACCCTAACCCTACCCGAAACCTAACCTTAACCTAACCCGAACCCGAACCCGAACCCTAACCTAACCCTAACCCAAACCCTAAACCTAACCCGAACCCTAACCCTAACCCTAACCCGAACCCTAACCCTAACCCTAAACCGAACCCTACCCTAACCCGAAACCTAACCCTAACCCGAACCCGAACCCGAACCCTAACCCTAAACCGAACCCTAACCCTAACCCTAACCCTAACCCGAAAACTAACCCTAAACCTAACCCTAACCCGAACCCGAATCCGAACCCTAACCCTAACCCGAACCCTAACCCTAACCCTGACCCGAACACTAACCCAAACCCGAACCCTAACCCGAACCCGAACCCTAACCCTAACCCGAACCCGAACCCTAACCCTAACCGGAACCCTAACCCTAACCCTAACCCGAACACAAAACTTAACACGAACCCTAACCCTAACCTTAACCCGAACCCAAACCCTAACACGAAACCTAACCCTAACCCGAAACCGAACCCTAAACCTAACCCTAAAACTAACCCGCACACTAACCCTAACCCGAACCCGAACACTAACCCTAACCCTAACCCTAAACCTAACCCTAACCCGAACCCTAACCCTAACCCAAAACCGAAACCTAACCCTAACCCTAACCCCTAACCCTAACCCTAACCCTAATATCAACCCTAAATCTAACACTAACCCTAACGCTAACCCGAACTCTAACCCTAACCCTAAACCTAACCCTAACCCCGAACCCGAACCCTAACACTAACCCGAACCCTAACCCTAACCCGAACCCTAACCCTAACCCAAACCCTAACCCTACCCGAAACCTAACCCTAACCTAACCCGAACCCGAACCCGAACCCTAACCCTAACCCTAACCTGAACCCTAAACCTAACCCGAACCTAACCCTAACCCTAACCCGAAACCTAACCCTAACCCTAAACCGAACCCTAACCCTAAACCGAACCCTAACCCTAACCCGAACCCGAACCCGAACCCTAACCCTAAACCTAACCCTAACCCTAACCCTAACCCTAACCCGAATCCTAACCCAAACCCGAACCCTAACCCGAACTCGAACCCTAAGCATAACCCGACCCCGAAACCTAACCCTAACCCGAACCCTAACCCTAACCCGAACCCTAAACCTAACCCGAACCCTAACAATAACCCAAACCCTAACCCGAACCCTAACCCGAACCCTAACTCTAACCCGAACCCTAAACCGAACCCTAACCCGAACCCTAACCCTAACCCTAACCTGAATCCGAAACCTAACCCTAACCCTAACCCTAACCCAAACACTAACCCTAACCCTAACCCTAACCCTAACCCTAACCCCTAACCCTAACCCGAACCCTAAACCTAACCCGAACCCTTACCCTAATCCTAACCCGAACCCTAACCCTAACCCTAACCTAACCCAAACACGAACCCTAAACCGAACCCGAACCCTACCCTAACCTGAACCCGAACCCTAACCCTAACCCTAACCCTAACCCGAACCCTAACCCTAAACCTAAACCTAAACTCAACTTTAACCCGAACCCTAACCCGAACCCTAACACGAACCCTAACCCCTAACCAACCTAACCCTAACCCGAACCCGAACCCTACCCGAACCCGAACCCTAACCCTAAACCTAACCCTAACCCTCACCCTAACCCTAACCCCGAACCCGAACCTTAACCCTAACCCTAATCCGAACCCTAACCCGAACCCTAACCCGAACCCCAACCCCTAACCCTAACCCGAACCCGAACCCTAAACCTAACCCGAACCCTAACCCCACCCTAACCCTAACCCTAACCCTAACCGGAACCCTAAACCCTAACCCTACCGACCCCTAACCCGAACCCTAACACGAAACCTAACCCTAACCCTAACCCTAACCCTAACCCGAAACCTGACCCTAACCCTAACCCGAACCCTAACCGTAACCCTAACCCCTAACCCTAACCCGAACCCTAACCCTAACCAGAACCCGAACCCTAACCCGAACCCTAACCCAAACCCTAACCCGAACCCTAACCCCAACCCGAACCCTAACCATAACCCTAACCCGAACCCTCAACCTAACCCTAACCCAAACCCTAACCGTAACCCGAACAATAACCCTAACCCCCTAAACCTAACCCTAACCCTAACCCGAATCCTAACCCTAACCCTAACCCGAACCCAAACCCTAACCCTAACCCGAAACCTAACC